>CAUYUJ010014894.1:155879-190879 GCA_963575745.1 Prorocentrum cordatum
CCTCCCCCCCCTTCCCCCTCCTCCCCCCCCCTTTCCTCCCACTGTGCCCGGCGCGAGCGCGTGCGGAGGTCCCGCGGCCGCCCGCCTCGTGGCGGTCCGATCCCACGCGCGTTGGGGCCGCCGCCGCCACGGAGGCGGCCCCGCGCGACCCCTGCGGCGGCGGGGAGGCCGCCCCCCGCGCGCGCCCGCAGCGGGTCCCTCTTCCTCCCTGCTCCCTCCTCCATTTCACCTCCTCCCTTCTGTCTCCTCCCTCCTCCCTTCTCCTCCTCCTCCTCCTCCTCTTCCTCCTCCTCTTCCTCCTCCTCTTCCTGCTGAAGGGCTGAGGGAGGAGGGAGGAAGGAGGGCCCCGATCGGCACAGGGGCCGTGTCCTGCAACAGGCTACGGTGAAACGGGCATGCCCCTCTACAGGAGGAACCCTCCCAAACAGACAAGAAATAGCCTGGGGACGATTTCCCTTGTATTCTTTATCAGAGTGAGGGGGCCGAACTGTCATTCATTTTCCCTGGGTGCGTGGATGAAGTGAGAATCCGTGGTGAGGATTTTGCTTGCTGCTCTTGTTGTTGGTGTTGTTCAACTCTCACTCCTGAAGAATAATTGCTGTTGACCCCCCCCCCGTCCGGTGCACATTGTTTTTTCTATTGAAGTGCGCTTCCCGGGGCTCGCACCCTGTTTTTTTATAAAGGTGTTTGTTATAAAGGAAAGTCTTGAGGGTCACACTGTGTTGTTGGCCCCCGGTTTACAAGAACAACGGCTCCCGCCTGATACCTCGTCACAATGTATTGAAGAATCGCGTTCTCGCTTAGGACTTCCTCGCAATTTACCACCGGATCGCGGCTCCCGCTTGATATTTCCTTACAATATAGAAGAATCGCGCTTTCGCTTGGGACTTCGTCGCAACTTACCACCGAATCGCGGCTCCCGCCTGATATTTCCTTGCAATGTATTCAGATGCCGCTCTTCGACACTCAGGAATCGCATTCCCGCTACATAATGCCTGGCGGTTCAAGCTGAATTTACACACTTCAACGACCCGCCCGCTCGACCCGCCCGTCTGGGCCTGCCCGCCCGACCAGCCCGTTAGGGACTGCAGTCGCCGTTCGCTGCCCTTCGCCCGCCTTCGATGCCCCTCGCTGCCCGTACTGGTTCCGCGGTCGCTTTCGCTCGCTGCCCTTCGTGGCACCGTTGCTGCCCTCAGTGGCCCCGTCGCTGCCCATTGTGGCCCCGCATTATATGCCCTTCGTGGCCCCCGCTCGCAGTCGCTCGTCGTGGCCTCATACGCGTGCCCTTCGTAGCCCCGCCGTCGCCCTTCGTGGCCCTCTCGCTGCCCTTCGTGGCCCCTTTGCTACCCTCAGTGTCCCCGCTGTCGCCCTTTGTGGCCCCATATACGAATGCCCTTCGTGGCCGCCGCTCGTTCGCGCCCGTCGTGGTCCCATACGCATGCCCTTCGTGGCCCCGCTGTCGCCCTTCGTGGCCCCCTCTCTTGTCCACTCCATCCCAATCCACTCCACATCCCCGCGCTCGTTTTGACACGGTTGCAGTTCTCACTATCTTTCCGCCCCGCTCTCCCAATATCCCCCCTTCTTTTCAGGGTTCCACGGCCGTTGTTTCTGACACCAGTTCGCAGCTGTACGCCCCCCCCTGTGGGGATATCCACGATGTGCTATTTCAAGGGGGTGGTACGTGGCGTTGTTTATGGCGCGACCCATGGCGAAACTTGTTGGGAACCTGTGTTGGAGTGGCTGGCGCAAGCCGTGTCGCAAGCTGAATCGCCACTCGCAGCGCACATCATCGTCCTCCCTCCTTTTTGTCCCTCCCGTCCCTTCCTCCGATCCCTTCGTCCTCATTATCCTCTGTATCTGTTACCCTTCGTTTTCAAAGGCTTCACCAACCACGCGTGGCATGGAATGAAATATACCCCCCAAAGAGGGCACGATCGAAGACGAAGAGGGCGGGTATCCAGTATTTGGGATACGCATATTGAATGACGCGCGGCAGGAAGAGCAAACAGTTTTGGAACTTTTGTTGTTTTTGTTGCTCATGAACTCTCACTTCTGAAGAATAATTACTGTTGGCCCCCACCCACCGGTGCACATTTTTCTTCCATCAAAATGCGGTTTTCGACGCTCGCAACCTGTTTTTTTATACGGGAAAGTCTAGCGGCTCAAACTGTGCCCCTGGCCCCCAGGTTACAACAACAACGGCTCCCGCTTGAGACGTCCTGACAATTTACCCAGGACCCCCGCTCCCGCCCGAGACTTCCTCGCACATTATTCAGGAATCGCGTTGTCGCTGGAGATTTGCTTGCAACCTATTGAAGAATATCGCCATTGCGTTGGAAACTTTTTTCAATTTACTCAAGCGCCGCGCTCCCGATACCCAGGCACCCAGGAGTCGCGCTCACGCTTAGGACTCCCTCACAGATTCCCCAGGAATCGGGATCTCGCTGCCCTTCGTGGCCCCGTTGCAGCCCTTCGTGGCCCCCTCGCTTTGTTTCGTGGTCCCCTCGCTTTGTTTCGTGGCCCCCCGTTGCAGCCCTTCGTGGCGCCCTCGCTTTGTGTCGTGGCCCCGTTGCAGTCCTTCGTTGCCTCGTCGCTGCCCTCCGCGGCGCCGTTGCAACCCTTCGTGGCGCCCTCGCTTTGTTTCGTGGCCCCGTTGCAGCCCTTCGTGGCCCTCTCGCTGCCCTTCGTGGCCCCGTCGCAGCCCTTCGTGGCCCCGTTGCAATCCTTCGTGGCCCCCTCGCTGCCCTTCGTGACCCCGTTGCATCCCTTCGTGGCCCCATGTGCATGCCCTTCGTGGCCCCATACATGTGTGCCCTTCGTGGCCCCCGCTCGTTCGCGCCCGTGGTGGCCCCATCTGCATGCCCTTCGTGGCCCCGCTGTCGCCCTTCGTGGCCCCCTCGCTGCCCTTCGTGGCCCCATTGCTGCCATCAGTGGCCCCGTTCTTGCCCTCCGCGGCCCAGTATACGTATGCCCTTCGTGGTTCCCGGTCGTTCGCGCCCTTTGTGGCCCCATCTGCATGCCCTTCGTGGCCCCGCTGTCGCCCTTCGTGGCCCCCTCACTGTCCTACGTGGCCCAGTTGCTACCCTCAGTGGCCCCATCGTTGCCTTCTGTGGCCCCGCATGATCTGCCCTTCGTGGCCCCCGCTCGTTTGCGCTCTTCGTTGCCCCATACGCATTCCCTTTGTGTCCCCGCTGTCTTCTTTCGTTGCCTACTTCGTGTCTTTGTGGCCCTGCTGTCGTTTTGTCTCGCTCTCGCTTTCGCTCGTCGTTGCCGTCGTCGTCGTCGCCGTCGTCGTCGTCGACGTCGTCGTCGTCGTGGTCGGTCCCCTGTCCGTCCGCCTTGGGGTCGGGTCCACGGTCCGCGGCCGCCCCGCCGATCAGCGCTGCCGCTGGCCAGGCCGACGGTCCGCGGCCGACCCGCCGCTTGCCGGGGCCCGGCCTGCAGGGAAGAAAGGTATACCCCCCAAAAGGAGTTCGATCGAAGACGAAAAGGGCGGGTATCGAGGGTTTGGGAAATACGCGTCATTGGACACTCGAGCAGATAAGGGCGAACAGTCTTAAATTGATTGTTGTTGTTGTGTAATTTTCATTCCTGAAGAATAAGTATTGTTTATCCCCCCCGTCCGGTGCACATTGTTTTTCCGATTGAAGTGCGTTTCCCAGGGCTCGCACCTTGTTTTCTTTGTATAAGGGAAATTCTTGAGGGTCAAACTGTGTCGTTGGCCTCGGGGCTACAACAACAACAACGGCTGCCGCTTGAGACTCCCTCGCAATTTACCAGGACCTCCGCTCCCACCCGAGACTTCCTTGCATTTTATTCAGGAATCGCGCTCTCGCTTCGGATTTCCTGACAGTTTATGCAGGAATCGCTCTCCCGGCGCTCTGGAGTCGCGCTCCCGCTGGAGACTTGCTTGCAACTTACTGAAGAATAGCGTCGTTGCATTGGAAACTCTTGCGATGTATTCAAGCGCCGCGCTCCCGACACCCAGGCACCCAGGAGTCGCGCTCACGTTTAGGACCCCCTCGCAGATTACCTAAGAATCGGGGCCTCGCTGCCCTTCGTGGCCCCGTGGCAGCCCTTCGTGGCCCCTCTTGCTTTGTTTCGTGGCCCCGTTGCAGCCCTTCGTGGCCCCTTCGCTGCCCTTCGCGGCCCCGTTGCAGTCCTTCGTGGCCTCGTCGCTGCCCTTCGCGGCCCCGTTGCAGCCCTTCGTGGCCCCCTCGTTTTGTTTCGTGGCCCCGTTGTGGCCCTTCGTGGCCCCGTCCTTGCCCTCCGTGGCCCTGTCGCAGCCCTTCGTGGCCCCGTTGCAGCCCTTCGTGGCCCCCTCGCTGCCTTTCGTGGCCCCCTCGCTGCCCTTCGTGGCCCCATATATGTATGCCCTTCGTGGACCCCGCTCGTTCGCGCCCGCAGCGGCCCCATCTGCATGCCCTTCGTGGCCCCGCTGTCGCCCTTCGTGGCCCCCTCGCTACCCTTCGTGGCCCTCTCGCTGCCCTCAGCGACTCCGTCCTTGCCCTCCGCGGCCTGGTATATGTATGCATTTCGTGGCCCCCGTTCGTTCACGCCCGTTGTGGTCCCATGTGCGTGCCCTTCGTGGCCCCGCTGTCGCCGTTCGTGGCCCCCTCACTGTGTTACGTGGCCCACCTCGCTACCTTCAGTGGCCCCGTTGTTGCCTTCTGTGGCCCCGCATGATCTGCTCTTCGTGGCCCCCGATCGCTCGCGCCCGTCATGGCCCCAAGCACATGCCCTTCGTGGCCCCGTTGTCACCCTTCGTGGTCCGATTCCTGCCCTTCGTGGCCCCGCTGTCGCCCTTCTTGGCCCCCTCGCTGCCCTTCGTGGCCCCATTGCTGCCCTCCGTGGCCCCGTCCCTGCCCTCCGCGGCCCAGTATACGTATGCCCTTCGTGGTTCCCGCTCGTTCGCGCCCGTTGTGGCCCCGTGTGCATGCCCTTCGTGGCCCCGCTGTCGCTGCCCTTCATGGCCCCGTTGCTGCCCCCAGTGGCCCCGTCTTTGCCCTCCGCGGCCCAGTATACGTATGCCCTTCGTGGCCCCCGCTCGTTCGCGCTCTTCGTGGCCCCATACGCATTCCCTTCGTGTCCCCGCTGTCTTCTTTCGTTGCCTACTTCGTGTCCTTGTGGCGCTGCTGTCGTTTTCTCTCGCTCTCGTTTTCGCTCGTCGTCTTCGTCGCCGTCGTCGTCGTCGCCGTCGTCGTCGACGTCGTCGTCGTCGTGGTCGGTCCCCTGTCCGTCCGCCTTGGGGTCGGGTCCACGGTCCGCGGCCGCCCCGCCGATCAGCGCTGCCGCTGGCCAGGCCGACGGTCCGCGGCCGCCCCGCCGCTTGCCGGGGCCCGGCCTGCAGGGGAGAAAGGTATACCCACAAAAGGGGTTCGATCGAAAACGAGTAGGGCGGGTATTATGGCTTTTGGGAAATATGCGACATTAGACATTCGAGCAGATACGGGCGAACAGTCTTAAAATGATTGTTGTTGTTGCTGTTGGTGTTGTTGTTGAACTGTCACTTCTGAAGAATAATTGTTGTTGGTCCCCCCGTCCGGTGCACATTGTTTTTTCGATGGACGTGCCCTTCCCCAGGCTCGCACTTTTTTTTTAGAAAAAAAATCACGGAACATCTTGAGGGTCAAACTGTGTCGTTGGCCCCCCGTTTAGAACGACAGCGGCTCCCGCCTAGGACCCCCTCGCAGTTTAGCCAAGACCCCCGCTCCCACCAGAGACTTCTTCGCGTTTTATTCAGGATTCGCGCTCTCGCTTGGGACTTCCTTAGAATTTATTCTCCCGGCGCTCTGGAGTCGCGCTCTCGCTGGAGACTCGCTTGCAATTTACTGAAAATAGCGTCCTTGCGTTCAAAAAAAGCTTACAATTTATTCAAAGCGCCGCGCTCCCGACACCCAGGCACCCAGGAGTCGCGCTCACGTTCAGGACCCCCTCGCAGATTACCTAAGAATCGGGATATCGCTGCCCTTCGTGGCCCCGTTGCAGCCCTTCCTGGCCCCCTCGCTTTATTTCGTGGCCCCGTTGCAGCCCTTCGTGGCCCCCTCGATGCCCTTCGTCGCCCCGTTGCATCCCTTCGTGGCCTCCTGGCTGCCCTTCGTGGCCCCGTTGCACTCCTTCGTGGCGCCCTCGCTTTGTTTCGTGGCCCCGTTGCAGCCCTTCGTGACCCCCTCGCTGCCTTTCGTGGCCCCCTCGCTGCCCTTCGTGGCCCCCTCGCTGCCCTTCGTCGCCCCGTTGCATCCCTTCGTGGCCCCTTCGCTGCCCTTCGTGGCCCCATATATGTATGCCCTTGGTGGCACCCGCTCGTTCGCGCCCGTGGTGGCCCCATATGTATCTGTCCTACGTGGCCCCGTTGCTGCCCTCAGTGGCCCCATCGTTGCTTTTTGTGGCCCCGCATTATTTGTGCCTCGTGGCCCCTATTCGTTCGCGCTGTTCGTGGCCCCATACGCATACCCGTTGTGTCCCCGCTGTTGCCTTTCGTGGCCTACTTCGTGTCTTTGTGGCCCTGCTGTCGTTCTGTCTCGCTCTTGCTTTCGCTCGTCGTCGTCGCCGTCGTCGTCGTCGTCGTCGCCGTCGTCGTCGACGTCGTCGTCGTCGTCGTGGTCGGTCCCCTGTCCGTCCCTCTTGGGGTCGGGTCCACGGTCCGCGGCCGCCCCGCCGATCAGCGCTGCCGCTGGCCATCCCGACGGTCCGCGGCCGCCCCGCCGCTTGCCGGGGCCCGGCCTGCAGGGAAGAAAGGTATACCCCCCAAAAGGGGTTCGATCGAAAACGAGGAGGGCGGGTATCGAAGGTTTGGGAAATAGGTGTTATTGGACACTCGTGCAGATAAGGGCGAACAGTCTTAAAATGATTGTTGTTGTTGTTTTGTAATTTTCAATTATGAAGAATGATTATTGTAGATCCCCCCGCCAGTGCATGCTGTTTTTCTCAATCATAGTGTGCCATGCGACGCTCGCACCGGGTCTTTTATCAGGGAAAGTCTTGAGGCTCAAACTGGGCCCCTGGCCCCCGGGTTACAGCGACAACGGCTCCCGCTGGAGACCCCCGTACAATTAAGCCAGGACCCCCGCTCCCGCCCGACTTCTTCGCATTTTATTTGCGAATCGCGTTCTCCCTTGGGACTTTTCACAATGTATTCAGGAATCGCTTTCCCGGCGCTATGGAGTCCTCTGGAGTCGCGCTCTCGCTGGAGACTTGCTTGCAATTTACTGAAGTACTTGCGTTGGAATTTCTTGCGATTTACTCAAGCGCCGCGCTCCCGACACCCAGGCACCCAAGAGTCGCGCTCACGCCCAGGACGCCCTCACAGATTACCTAGGAATTGGGATCTCGCTGCTCTTCGTGGCCCCGTTGCAGCCCTTCGTGGCCCCTCGCTTTGTTTCGCGGCCCCTTGCAGCTCTTCGTGGCCCCCTCGCTGCACTTCATGGCCCCGTTGCAGCCCTTCGTGGCCTCCTCGCTGCCCTCCGTGGCCCCGTTGCAGCCCTTCGTGGCGCCCTCGCTTTGTATCGTGGCCCCGTTGCAGCCCTTCGTGGCCCTCTCGCTGCCCTTCGTGGCCCCGTCGCAGCCCCTCGTGGCCCTGTCGCAGCCCTTTGTGGCCCCCTCGCTGCCCTTCGTTGTCCTGTTGCGCACCTTCGTGGCCCTCTCGCTGCCCTTCGTGGCCCCGTTGCAGCCTTTCGTGGCCTCCTCGCTGCCCTTCGTGGCCCCGTTGCAGCCCTTCGTGGCCCCCTCGCTTTGTTTCGTGCCCCCCCTCGCTGCCCTTCGTGGCCCCCTCGCTGCCCTTCGTGGCCCCGTCGCAGCCCTTCGTGGCCCCGTTGCAGCCCTTCGTGGCCCCCTCGCTGCCATTCTTGGCCCCATATATGTATGCCCTTCGTGGCCCCCGCTCGTTCGCACCCGTGGTGGCCCCATATGCATGCCTTTCGTGGCCCCGCTGTCGCCCTTCGTGGCCCCCTCGCTGCCCTTCGTGGCCCCGTCCTTGTCCTCCGCGGCCCAATATATGTATGCCCTTCGTGGCCCCCGCCCGTTCGCGCCCGTTGTGGCCCCATGTGCATGCGTTTCGTGGCCCCGCTGTCGCCGTTTGTGGCCCCCTCACTGTCCTACGTTGCCCAGTTGCTACCCTCAGTGGCCCCATCGTTACCTTCTTTGGCCCCTCATTATCTGCCCTTCGTGGCCCCCGCTCGTTCGCGCGCTTCGTGGCCCCATACGCATTCCCTTCGTGTCCCCGCTGTCGTCCTTCGTGGCCTACTTCGTGCCCTTGTGGCCCTGCTGTCGTTCTCTCTCGCTTTCGCTCGTCGTCGCCGTCGTCGTCGTTGTCGCCGTCGTCGTCGACGTCGTCGTCGTCGTGGTCGGTCCCCTGTCCGTCCCTCTTGGGGTTGGGTCGACGGTCCGCGGCCGCCCCGCCGATCAGCGCTGCCGCTTGCCAGGCCGACGGTCCGCGGCCGCCCCGCCGCTTGCCAGGGCCCGGCTTACAGGAAAGAGAGGTATACCCCCCAAGAGGGGTTCGACCGAAAACGAACAGGGCGGGTATCGCTGGTTTTGGAAATACGCGTTGTTGGACACTCGTGCAGATTTGGGCGAACAGTCTTAAAATAATTGTTGTTGTTGTCGTTGTTGAATTCACTCCTGAAGAATAGTTATTCTTGATCCCCCCAGTCCGGTGCACATTGCTTTGTTCGATTGAAGCCCCCTTCCCCGGGCTCACACCTTGTCTTTTATCAGAGAGAGTCTTGAAGGTTAAACTATGTCGTTCGCCCCCGGTTTGCCACAACAGTGGTTCCCGCCTGATACTTCCTCACAACGTATTGAACAATCGCGCTCTAGCTTGAGACTTCCTCACCATGTACCACTGGACCGCGGCTCCCGCTTGATACTTCTTCACAATGTATTGAGGAATCGCGCTCTCGCTTGGGACTTCTTCGCAACTTGACGCCGAATCGGGGCTCCCGCCGGAGACCTCCTCACAATGTATTCAGATGCCGCTCCTCGACAGTCAGGTATCGCGCTCCCGCTACATACTGCCTGGCGGTTCAAGCAGAATTTTCGCTTCAACGACCCGCCCGCTCGACCCGCCCGTCTGGGCCTGCCCGCCCGACCAGCCCGTTAAGGACTGCAGTCGCCGCTCGCTGCCCTTCGCCCGCCTTCGATGCCCCTCGCTGCCCGTACTGGTTCCGCGGTCGCCTTCGCTCGCTGCCCTTCGTGGCCCCCTTGCTGCCCTCAGTGGCCCCGTCGCTGCCCACTGTGGCCCCGCATTCTATGACCTTCGTGGCCCCCGCTCGCAGTCGCCCGTCGTGGCCCCATACGCATGCCCTTCGTAGCCCCGCTGTCGCCCTTCGTGGCCCTCTCGGTGCCCTTCGTGGCCCTTTTGCTGCCCTCGGTGGCCCCGCTGTCGCCCTTTGTGGCCCCATATATGTATGCCCTTCGTGGCCCCCGCTCGTTCGCGCCCGTCGTGACCCCATGTGCATGCCCCTCGTGGCCCCGCTGTCGCCCTTCGCGGTCCCCTCTCTGCCCTTCGTGGCCCCGTTTCTGCCCTCAGCGGCCCCGTCGCTGCCATTTGTGTCCCCGGATTCATTCCCTTTCGTGGCCCCCGCTTGCTCGCGCCCGTCGTGGTCCCATACGCATGCCCTTCGTGGCCCCGCTGTCGCCTTTCGTGGCCCCCTCGATGCCCTTCGTGGCCCCGTTTCTGCCATCAGCGGCTCCGTCGCTGCCCTCTGCGCCCCCCTATATGTATGCCCTTCGGGGCCCCCGCTCGTTCGCGCCCGTCGTGGCCCGCGCCAACAACGGTTTCCGTCTGCGTTCCCGCAGGTTTTCGGAGCCTCTGGAACTGCTCGGCGGTCATCGGGGCCATTCCGAGGCCCCACAGAGGTCATAGGAGGCTTTCGGGTGCCTTCCAATCCCCCCGCGCTGTGTTTCCGCGCCAGCTTCCGCTCGCATCCACCTGCCCCCACTTTTCAACACTCTTTCCCAGTATTGTCTGCTATTTCCCTTTATCATCATATTTATTTCGTTCGTACTCAATTGTGCTATTCCTCCGTTCTTCGCATTCCGCCCACTCCTCCCCGGGCCACCCCATCCCACGCCAACAATCTCCACCCCTTCCCGCTCGCATTCCGCATTTCTTTTAAATTATTCCCAGCCCCTCCTCCAGCTTCCTCCGTGCGCCCCCCGCTCCTCCGCACGCCTCCCGGCTCCTCTTCTCCACTCATTGCCGCTCCTCCTCCTCCTGAGACCCTACTCTTGTCCACTCCACCCCAACCCATTCCACGCCCCCGCGCTCCTTTCGACGCGGTTGCAGTTCTCACTATCCTTCCGCCCCGCTCTCCCAACACCCCGCTTCTTTTCAGGGTTCACGAAATTTGTTTCTGACACAAGTTCGCAGCGGCGGGCCCCCCGGGGGGTGCCCACGAGATGTTCATTCAAGGGGGTGGTGCGTGGCGCTGTTCATGGCGCGACCCATAGCGAAACTCATTGTTAACCTCCGTTGGGGTGGCTGGCGCAAGCCATGGCGCAAGCTGAATCGCCATTCGCAGCGCAAATACTCGCCCCCCTCCTTCTTGCCCCCTCCTTCCTTCCTCCGGTCCCGTCGCCCGCGTGCTCCCCCGTTTTCAAGGGCTTCGCCGCCCCGCGACCCACCCCGCGATCCGCCCCGCGACCCGCCCCGCGACCCACCCGCGATCCGCCCCGCGATCCGCCCCGCGACCCACCCCGCGACCTTCCCCGCGACCCACCCGCGACCCACCCATCGGCGACCCACCCGAGACCCACCCGCGACCCACTTGCGGCCCACCCGCCCCTCACCCGCGACCCACCCACGCCTCACCAGCGAAGGATCCACATTGGTTTGAAGTCGGCGCTTGCGGATGGCTCGTTGTATAATATGTGAAAATTTGGCGCTCGCGGCGGGTGTGATTGTTTAATTTGTCTCCCAAGACCCGCCTGTAGGAGGACATGTCCGATCCAAGGCTACGGGGGAGATGGAAAAGGCAGAAAGTTCGCATCAAAGTGGCAATGGCAGGACATCAATCCTTCGATCCTGCCTGCAAATTAAAGGTGGTGTTTTCGCCCGCCAAACAGCCCGCAGCGGGGCGGGGATGCTTTCCGCTCCGTTCTGGAGCCCCTGGGGTCCTCCTGGTACGCACTTGGTGCGTCTGCATTTACTCAGGTACGCTACTGCACGCGACTGGCGTGCCTGCCCACGTTCATACGGATGCTCGGCTTAGTGATGGCGGTGGGGCCTTCCTGGGCCTCGTGAAAGGGGCTTCTACGAAATCTTGGGGGCACCTCTGGTAAGGGGCGTTTGTGGCAACAACCGAGCCGCGCGCCGGCGACGGCGCCTGCCTTCGGAACCCTTCCAGAAGGAGGCCGGCGGTGGCTACGATCTCTCGGTCTTCTGTCGGGGGCGCCTTTCTCGAAGGGCGTTGCCGCCGCCAGATCGTCGTCTCAATTCAGTTGCCGCCGCAGCCGCGGCCGCAGACGCCGCCGCCGCCGCCGCCGCCGCCGTCGTCGTCGTCGTCGTCGTCGTCGTCGTCGTCGTCGTCGTCGTCGTCGTCGTCGTCGTCGTCGGTCGTCGTCCTTGTTGTCGTCCGTCGTCGTCGTGGTCGTCGTCGTCGTCGTCGTCGTCGTCCGTCGTCTTCGTCGGTCGTCGTCATCGTCGTCGTCGTCGTCGTCCGTCGTTGTCGTCGGTCATCGTCGTCGTCGTTCGTCGTCGTCGGCGTCGTCGGTCGTCGTCGTCGGTCGTCGTCGTCGTAGTCGTCCGTCGTCGTCGTCGTCGTCGTTGTCCGTCGTCGTCGTCACCGTCACCGTCACCGTCACCGTCGTCTGTCGTCGTCGTCGTCGTGATCGGTCGTCGTCAAGTTTCGGTTGGACTCCGCGAGGGGGTAGTTCGTACTGGGACTAGCGCGCCGGCGGCGGGGCGCGATGGCGATGTGGCCGGCGGGGGGCTCGGTGGCTGGGTGGTTATTGCAGCTCCTGGAGTGGTCGACCCAGGTGCACGCGGCGGCGGTCGTCGCCAGCGGCCTGGAGGCGGTCTGGAAGCTAGTCGGAGGTGCAGCAGCGGAGGCGGGCCCCGCAGCCGAGGTCGACGAGGCTCCAGGAGTGTGGACCACTGAGAGCGAGAGGGCCCCGGGCGAGGAGGGCAACAAAACGGACGACCAGGAGGGCACGCGGAAGGCCGACCTCGACCTGCAGGAGGGGCGGCTGCAAGGCCGCCCCAGCCGTGGGGCGAGGAGGCGCCGCAAGAAGGCTGTGGAAGCAGCGTGCCAGGCGGCCAAGGAACGCCTGCTGCAGGGCGCCGTCCTCTTGGCGGCGTCGGAGGCCATGGCGGCAGGTGGCGGGGCATCGGCGGCAGGGGCGCGTGTGGCTGAGGCCGGCGGCGCATCGGGGGATCAGGCGGGGCGGAAGGCGGCAGCAGCGAGCAAGGATACCTTTGCGGCAGGCCCAGGCGGCTTGGGCCTCGCGGGCGACGGCGCGGGCAGCGAGGGCGACGCCGCCATCGAGCCGTTGGGGGACCTGGGCGAGAAGGACTGGCAAGGGCCCGCACGACGCGGACGGGGAGGCGAGTATGGTGGCTGCGGTGGTCGGCAACGCGCGCGTGGCTGAGCTGGCGGCTGGCGACGACGACGGCAGCAGCGACCTGAGCCTGGACAGCGGGGAGCGCCCACAGAGGGCCTACACCCGCGTCATGGCGGAAGCGGAGGCCGAGGAGGCGGCGAGCGAGGACAGCGCCAGCTCCGAGGACGACTCGGTGCACTCAGAGGACGTGCCTGGAGAGGCGGCGGGCCCTGAAGGGCAGTTTCGGGCGAACCCCTGCCACGGCACGCGCGAGGACCTCGAGCAGTTCTTGGAGGCGTATGGCGGCAGCCGCAAGTGCCCGCCCGACGAGTGGCTGCACGCCGTGGTAGTGGAGCACAGAGGCGGCAAGAACGAGAAGATGCAGCAGGGCAGGGGCGGCAAGGACGACAGCCCGTGGGAGGGCGGTCTCAGGCGAGGGCGCAGCAGCCGCCGCCAGGCGACGCCGGGGCCACCAGGGCTCGGCGGACGCGGCGAGCGGGCGGCGCTCGGGGGCCACGGAGGCGACGGCGGAGGCGACGGCGCCGAGGTGGGCGCAGCCGCGGCGGCCGCGGAGGAGGCGGAGGGAGCTTGGCGGAGGGCTAGCCGCAGTCGAGGCTCTCTCGGGGGTTCGGGGCCATCCTTAAACCCCCCGGCCCTTGGGCGGAACCTCCGCCCCGATTCAACCTAGGTGCGCGGGGGGGGGGCGGGCGGCGGTGGCGCCTCGCGCCTGCCCGCCCAGGCGTCGAAACCAGCGCGGATTGCTGGACGCTGGGGCGGCGCGCGCCTCTCTCTCAGCGCGCGCCGCCCCGACAGCCTCGACGCGGGCGCCGTTGAAACACCTTGAAACACCTCGGTCGTCGTCGTCGTCGTCGTCGTCGTCGTCGTCGTTGTCGTCGTTGTCGTCGTCGTCGGTGCTCGTCGTCGTCGGTGCTCGTCGTCGTCGTCGGTCGTCGTCGGTCGTCGTCGTCGGTCGTCGTCGGTCGTCGCCGTCGTCCGTCGTCGTCGTCGTCGTCAACGTCGTCGTCGTCGCCCATCGCCCGTCGTCGTCGTCCGTCGTCGTCGTCGTCGTCAGCCGTCGTCGTCGTCGGTCGTCGTCGTCGTCATCGTCGTCGTCCGTCGTCGGCGTCGGCGTCGGCGTCGTCGTTCTCGTCGTCGTCGTCGTCGTCGTCGTCCGCCTGTCGTCGCCACTCGTCGTCGTCGTCGTCGTCGTCGTCGTCGGTCGTCCGTCGGTCGTCGTCGTCTTGGGCGATGTCGTCGTCGTCGGTCGTCGTCGTCGTTCGTCGTTGTCGTCTGTCGCCGTCGTCGTCGTCGTCGGTCGTCGTCGTCGTCCGTCGTCGTCGTCGTCGTCGTCTTCGGTCGTCGGTCGTCGTCGTCGTCGACACGTCGGTCGTCGCCGTCGTCGTCCGTCGACTTCGTCGTCGTACTCGTGCGTCCTCGTCGGTCGTCATCGTCGTCCTCTTCCCCGTCGTCATCGTCGTCGTCAGTCGCCGTCGTCGTCGTCGTCGTTGTGGTCGTGTGTCCTCGTCGTCGTCGTCGTCCGTCGTCGTCGGCGTCGTCGGTGTCGTTGTCGTCGGTCGTCGTCGTCACTGCTGTCGTCGTCATCATTCGTCGTCGTCCGTCGCCCTCGTCGTCGTCGTCGTCGTCATCGTCGGCGTCGTTGCCGTCGTCCGTCCGTCGTTGTCGTCGTCGTCGTCGTCCGTCGTCGTCGTCTTCGTCGTCGGTCGTCGTCGTCGTCGTCGTCGGTCGTCGTCCGTCGTCGGCGGCGTCGTCGTCCGTCGTGGGCGTCGTTGTCGGTCGGTTGTCGTCGTTCGTCGTCGTCCTCGTCGATGTCGCCGTCGTCGTCGTAGGCGTCGTCCGTCGTCGTCGTCGTCCGTCGACGTCGTCGTCGTCGTCGTCGTTCGTCTGTCGTCGTCGTCGGTCGTCGTCGTCGTCGTCCGTCGTCGTGTTCGGCCGTCGTCGTCGTCGTCGTCGTCCGTCGACGTCGTCGTCGTCGTCGTCGTCGTCGTCGTTCGTCTGTCGTCGTCGTCGTCGGTCGTCGTCGTCGTCGTCGTTCGTCGTCGTGTTCGGCCGTCGTCGTCGTCGTCGTCGTTCGTCGTCGTCCGTCGTCCTCGTCGTCGTCCGTCGTTTGTCGTCGTCGTCGTCGCCGTTGTCGTCGAGGTCGTCCTCGTCGTCGTCGTGGTCCTCGTCGTCGTCCGACGTCGTCGTCCGTCGTCGTCGGCCGTCGTCGTCGTCGTCGTCGTCGTCGTCGTCGTCGGCCGTCGTCGCTGTCGTCGTCGTCGTCGTCCGTCATCGTCGTCCTCCTCGGCGTCGTCGTCGGTCGTCCGTCGTCGTCGTCCGTCGCCGTCGGCCGTCGTCGTCGTCCGTCGTCGTCGTCCGTCGCCGTCGTCGTCCTCGTCCGTTTTCGTCGTCGTCGTCGGTCGTCGTCGTCGTCGTCGTTGTCCGTCGTCGTCGTCGTCGGTCGTCGCAGTCGTCGTCGGTCGTCGTCGTCGTCGGTCGTCGTCGATGTCGTTGTCGTCGTCGTCGCTGCCGTCGTCCGTCTTCGTCGTCGTCGGTCGTCGGTCGTCCGTCGTCGTCGTCGTTATCGTTGTCGTTCGTCGTCGTATCCCGTCGTCGTCGTCGTCCATCGTCGTCGGCGTCGTCGTCGGTCGTCGTCGTCGTCGTCGACGGTCGTCGTCGTCGTCGACGACGACGTCGTCGTCGTCCGTCGCCGTCGTCGTCATCGTCGTCGTCAGCGTTTTCGTCCGTCGCACGTCGTCGTCGTCCGTCGTCGTCGTCTTAGCCGTGTTCGTCGTCCGTCGTCGTGGTTGTCGTCGTCGTCGTCGGTCAACGTCGTCGTCGTCGGTCGTCGTAGTCCGTCGTCGTCGTCGTCCGTCGTCGTCGTCGTACTCGTGCGCCGTCGGTCGTCGTCGTCGTCGTCGTCGTCGTCGTCGTCGTCGTTGGTCGTCGTCGTTGTCGTCGTTTGTCGTCGTCGTCCGTCGTCGTCGTCGTCGTCGTCGTCGACGTTGTCTGTCGTCGTCGTCGTCCGTCGCTTGTCGTCATCGGCGTCGGCGTCGTCGTCGTCGTCCGGCGGTCGTCGTCGTAGGCGTCGTCGGTCGTCGGTCGTCGTCGTCACGTCCGTCGTCGTCGTCGTCGATGGTCGTCGTCGTCCGTCGTCATCGTCGTCCTCGTCGTCGTCCTCGTCGTCCTCGTCGTCGTCCGTCGTCGTCGTCGTCGTCCGTCGTCGTCGTCGTCGTCCGTCGTCGTCGTCCGTCGTCGTCGTCGTCGTCGTCGTCCGTCGTCGGCGTCGGCGTCTGCATCGTCGTTCGTCCGTCGGTCGTCGTCGTCGTCGTCGTCGGTTGTCGTCGTCGTCGTGACGACCGTCGTCGTCGTCGATGGTTGTCGTTGTCGTCGTCGTCGTCGTCGTCGTCGTCCGTCGTCATCGTCGTCGTCGTCGTCCGTCGTCGTCTTTCTCGTCCTGGTCTACGTCCTCGTCGTCGTCGTTGTCGTCCGTCGTCGTTGTCGTCGTCCGTCGTCGTCGTCCGTCGTCGTCGTCGTCGGCGTTGTCGTCGTCGTTGACCGTCGGTCGTCGTCGTCGTCGTCGTCGTCGTCGTCGTCGTCGTCGTCGTGTGCTGCGCTCTCGAGCGCCTGGCGCTCGAGAGCGCACGGCTGGGCGCGCACGCCTTGCTTCCTTAATGCGACGCAGTTCGCGGCCTGCCGCGCGCTGCGCCGCGTGCGGGTCTGGCTGAGCGTGGGGGGCATCAAGAGACGGGGGTCAATGCAGACGGTGGGTAGCCAGGGCGCCAGATTTTACAGGATTCTGCAGGGCTGGCGGCGCATTGACCCAGGCTTGGGTGCAGGAGCCTGCAGGATGTAGCAGGGTCTTTCGCATGGACCCGGGCTTGGGCGCAAGATTTTGCAGGATTCTGCAAGGCCTGATTGACCTGGGTATGTATTGACCCAGGCCAGAAGATCCCCGAGTGGGCCTCTTTTCCACCACCACCACCACCATAAGTTGGAGGGGCGGAGGAGGTGGAGGAGGAGGGGAAGGAGGAGCTGGACCCCATTCCCCTCCTGTTTATGGTGGCGGTGAAAAGCGCGCCCACCAGTGGGAGGCGCAGGCCCTCCGAAGGTCCTCGCGCGAGGCCCTCCCGCGGCGGGGGGCCCCACGAGCCAGGCCGGCCCCCCGCTGGGGCTCCCGAGGCCCCCCCGCACGGGAGCCGCGGCCTCGGGGCCACCAGGGGGCTTCGCGAGGTCTCCGTGCGGCCCTCGAGGCCCCAGGGCTCGACCAAAACGGTGTTTTCCGTTTTCGTTTTGTTTTCGTTTGCCCATCGTGTTGTTTTCGTTCTTCGTTTGGTGCAACATAGGAACATAACGAAGACGGCCCACGGAATCGAAACCTATTGGGCCGACCCTTGCGAGACCTTCCGTACAGCCTCCCAAGAGGGCGGCGGCGGGCAGGAGAGCTCTCTGGCCGCCAGGGGCTTCCCGAGGCGTAGGTTCTCGGAGGGGTCCCGGGGGCCCTCTTGCGGAAGCGGGCGAGCGTCGAGCTTCCACGCATCTCTGAATCGATATTGCCGCCCTGCTTGCTTCAGGACCGCCCCAGAATGCTCGAATAGAGCTCTGACTTGAACATTGTTATCATCCTGCCTCCCTCCTCCTTGACCATTCCATCCTCTGTTTTCCCTCACCTTTCCAATCCTTCCCCTTTTTTCCCAACCATCCTGTGGAGTTGGGCCCTCGTTTTGAAGAGACAGCGCCCCGCGTCTCACCTCACCTCACCTCCCGCGCTCCTCCCCCTCCTCCTTCCTCCTCCTTCTCCTCCTCCTCCTCCATCCTCCTCCTCAATCCTCCCTGCGTTTCACCCACCCAGTTCAGCGCTTCGTGGCCCCATAGGGAGATCCACCGAAGGCCCCAGTTGCAGGGTCTGCATGCAGTTCCACCTCCATTTCGGCGCACCCATTACACGTTTCGTGGCCTCATGGGGTGCTCCACCCAAGGACCCAGTGGCAGGGTCCGCATGCAGTTCCACCCCCATTTCGGCGCACCGCTCACACGTTTCGTGGCCCCATAGGGTGCTCCGCGGAAGGCCCCAGTGGCAAGTTCCGCATGCAGTTCCACCTCGATTTTGGCGCATCCCTCGCACGCTTCGTGGCTCCATAGGGTGCTCCACCGACGGCCCCTGCGGCAGGGTCCGCATGCAGTTCCACCTCCATTTCGGCGCACCTCTCGAGCGTTCCACGACCCCATAGGGTGCTCCACCCAAGGCCCCAGCGGCAGGGTCCGCATGCAGTTCCATTTCGTTTCGGCACACCTCTCACACGTTTCGTGGCCCCATAAGGTGCTCCACAGAAGGCCCCCGCGGCAGGGTCCGCATGCAGTTCCACCTGCATATCGGCACACCCCTCACACGTTTCGTGGCCCCATAGAGTGTTCCACCCAGGCCCCCAGTGGCAGGTTCCGCATGCAGATCCACGGCGCACCCCTTCCACGTTTCGTGGCCCCCAAAGGCCCTATTGGCAGCCCCCGCACGTGGTTCCACCCTGCATGTCGGCGCATCGTTCACACGTTTCGTGGCCTCAGATGGGGCGGCACCGACGGCTCCTGTGGCAGCGTCCGCATGGCGTATCCGTGCCAATTTTGGCACACCCGTCACACGCGTCGTGGCCCTAGAGAGAGGTTCACCGAGGACGATACCCACAATTTCGTTACACACAGCTGCACATGGTTGGGTCCTTCGCCAGGATAATTGTGTTGTTCTCTCTATCTCTCTTTCCCTCCTCCCCGTTTCCAACTCCGCCATCTGCTCTTCCCCCACGCCGCCATTCGTTCTTCTCACACCCCATCTTTTCCTTCTTCTACCTCCATACTATTCTCAATCCCACCCTCTCTCCCCTCGCCCATGCCCTCCTTCCGTTCCTCGGACGCCATACCTCCTCATTCCACTCCTTCGTCCTTCCCCCCCTTTGTCTCCCGCTCCGCTGTATCCCTCACCCCCCGCTGCCTCAGCTTTTTTCTGCTTGCGCATAACACGACGGTGTCCGCGGGGGGGTCGGGGTCCGCTATGACACCCGTCGGCTGATAGAGAAACGTGAACAAACAGCGCAATGGAACGGGATGGGAGTGAGGGCGATGATGCCAGATACTGCGCGAGCGCACCTAAGTTATCCCTCACCCCCTCACCCTCCCTCCATTACTCGCCCTCACTCCCCTCCTTTTTCCACTCGTTCCTCTCTTCCTCCTATCTGTTGCATGCATGTCTCTCCGCATCATGCGCCTTGTGTGGACGTCGATGCTAGTCGTTCCCATGGTTGCTCGTCTGGGAATTTTGTTGCTTCTCGCCACATGAACGAGTTTCTCTTGCTTGGACTGCTGGTTCTTTGGCTGTACACGTGAGGTTCCCGCGGCAGCTGGAGCAATCGCACGAGTTATGCAGGCTCCAGGCGGTCATAGTGGCCCCAGGGGCAGCTTCGCCAGAGATGCAGCAGTGGGCATGGGTTCGACACGAAGGCGAGCCCTTGTGGCACCAGCAGATGATATTGGGACGACGGGCGAGGGTCCCCAGTGATCTAAGGAGCGAGGGGGCATCAATGATGTCTTACATCGTGCTGGTCTGCACGTGGAACACTGATATTTCTGAAAAGGGATATTCTTGGAGAGCAGGACATCCTCATAATCCACAATTTGGCCGGGCTGGTGAGCTCCCCAGGATGCGGGACGGCAGCGACGTCATATCGGTGTCGGTGCGACCTCACTCCGGCAGAGTAATTGGCAGTTGACCAGGCGGCCCTATATTTTTTGCGAGCAAGCGATGGGGCAGGACTCGCGCGACCGGGTTTCGGTGTTCAGAATATCGGAATCTACTGGGTCTTTTTTTCGTGCTCTAGTCGTTCGGTGCCGGTGGCGCGGGCGCGGTTGCAGGTGTGGCGGCCCCTGCAGTCGCCGGATGGCTCGGCGGCGCCTGTGCTGCGCTGGGCGCGGCGGCAGTGGCGGCGGTCGCTGCGCCGCTGCTGGGCGCGGCGGCTGCGGGCGGTCAGCACGGCGGCGGCGGCGGTGGTGTGGCCATTGGCCCGGCCGCCATGGCCGTGGTCGGCGGTGTTGGGGCAACGCTTGGCGCGGTTGTCGCCACCTGGGCGACGCCAAAAAACGGGATCGTCGTCACCAACATTGGCGCGTAAGCTGCCCGCGTAAGAGCGTGTTTCTTGATTGGTTGGGGCACAGAGAGCATTATAGCCCCCGGCGCCTCCCCCGCAATAACGTAACGCCCCCGCCCCCCCGCCCCCAGTGCGACCGGGGCACTGCCGCTGTGCGCGGGATCCGCATAGGCGTCCGCATAGGAATCCGCACAAGGGTCTTGTCCGTCGTCGTCGTCGTCGTCGTCGTCATCGCCGTCGTCGTGTTCGTGGTCGTCGTCGTCGTCATCGTCACTGTGGCTCGTCGTTCGTCGCTCGTCGCTCATCATCGTCGCGCGCGCGGACGCGGCTGGAGCCTGTTTTTTCAAACTATGACGTTCCTTCGCAAGCACATCGTCCTTGGCACCGCCTGATTCCGGGGCTTTGCCCCCTCTTGGCCTTGATGTGAGGCCCATCTTTCTGCCCCCCTCTCTTTAATTCAAGCTGTGCGCGGCCCGCTTAGCTTCGACCGGAAGAGGTGCGCTCTCGACCCGCGGATCAAAAAATGTTTCCACACTATCCTGTGGTGTTGGGTCCTCGTTTTGAAGAGACAGCGCCCCGCGTTACTCCTCCTGCTCCCCCTCCTCCTCCCTCCTCCCGTCGCCCCCCTCACTTTGACACAGCCCTCACACGTTTCGTGGCCCCACAGGGAACTCCACCGAAGGTCCCAGTGGCGCAGCCCGCATGAGTCACGCACACCCATTTTGGCACCCCTCACACGCTTCAGGTCCCATTGGCGCGGCCCGCATGCGTCACGCACACCCATGCCGGCACACCCCTCACACGTTTCGTGGCCCCATAGGGAGCTCCACCGAAGGTCCCAGTGGCGCAGCCCGCATGCGTCACGCACACCGATTTCGGCACACCATTCACACGTCATTTGGCCCCATCAAGAGCTCCACCGAAGGTCCCAACGGCGCGGGCCCGCATGTGTCACGCACACCGATTTCGGCACACACCTCACACGTTTCGTGGCCCCATAGGGAGCCCCACCGCCCGCATGCGTCCGCAACAGCCATGTCGGCAGACCCCTCACACGTTTCGTGGCCCCATAGGGGACTCCACCGAAGGTCCCAGTAGCGCAGCCCGCATGCGTCACGCACACCGATTTCGGCAGACCCCTCACACGTTTCGTGGCCCCATACGGAGCCCCACCGAAGGTCCCAGTGGCGCAGCCCGCATGCGTCACGCACACCGGTTTCGGCAGACCCCTCACACGTTTCGTGGCCCCATACGGAGCTCCGCCGAAGGTCCCAGTGGCTCAGCCCGCATGCGTCACCCACACCCATTTCGGCACACCGGTCACACGCTTCGTGTCCCCAAGGGGAGACACCCATCACACGTTTCGTGGCCCCACAAGGAGGCACCCCTCACACGCTTCGTGGCCCCATAGGGAACTCCACCGAAGGTCCCAGTGGCGCAGCCCACATGCGTTACGCACACCCACTCCAGCACACCACACGCTTCGCGGCCCCATAAGGAGCTCCACCGAAGGCCCCACCGCCCGCATGCATCCGCAACAGCCATGTCGGCGCACGCCTCACACGCTTCGTGGCCCCATAGCGAGCTCCACCAAATGCCACAGTGCCGCCGACCGCATGCGTCCGCCTCACAGATTTCGGCACACCCCTCAGACGTTTCGCGGCCCCACAGGGATCTCTACCGAATGCCCCATTCACACTTGTGGTTCGCACAACTGCATATGGTTGGGTCCGTCGCCAGGCTAATTAGTTCTGGGCTGATGAGGGCCGTCATCTGGGGGGGGGCGATGTCGTCGCGTTTCGCGCCGGCGGCGTCTGGGAATGCTTAGGAATGACCGAGGACGGGTAGCAGTAGCATGTAGGTGGCGATCTGCGCCACAGCGCCTGCGTACACCACACCGCCTATGTACATCACAGCATCCGCGTGCAACACATCGCAAGTTTGTGCCACAGTGTCTGCGGGCACTACAGCGTTTGTGTAAACCACAATGCTTGCGTGCACCACAGCGCCTATATACACCATGGCGCTTGCGTGCTCCGCAGCAATCGTATGCAACAGAGAGCACCACTGTATCAGATACAGTTGTCGAATCCTTATGACAAAATGGATCGCCAGTGGTTTCCACAAAAAACAGTTGTTTTATGTAGAAATTGGAGAAGGAGGCCTTCTGGAAAATGGGGCGCCGCTGGGATCTACAAGTCTTCCCGAGTCTTCCCGCATCATCGAAGTTCTTCTCAACTGCGTCCGGGAAGCTCCAGCAGAATTCGCCGCCCGAAACCAAGTGGGCTGATTCAATGGGCCATCCTGCGATTCACGTTGAGGTGCGCACGTGCTCTCTAGCGCCGACCCGCACGACAAGGGGGAAGGGTGAACGAGGTGGAGGAGGAGGAAAAGTATAGTGAAGTTGAAGAGGAGGGAGGGGGAAAAGCGTCGCATTCTATTATCCGCACTTCCTTGGCGTGGTGTTTAGCTGTTCGCTGCAGATCCTCACCTATATGCTCCTTCTACCTGTCCAGTGCACGCAGGCACGGTGGTGTACACCAGCGCTGCGTTGCACGCGGATGTTGTGGTGTAGACAGGCGATGTGGTGTGCACATGCGCTGCGGTGCACGCAAGCATTGCGGTGTACACAGGCGCTGTGTTGCACATGGTTGTTGCGGTGTGCACATTCGCCGTGGTGTACGCAGGTGCTGTGATGCACGCAAGCAGTGTGGTGTACACAGGCGCTGCGCTGCACACGGCTGTCGCAGAGTACGCAAGCGCTGTGGTGTACACGCGCGTTGTGGTGCACGCGAGTACTGTGGTGCACAGGCGTTGTAGGGCAGATCGCCACCTATACGCTTCTCCTAGTTGGGCCCGGCCATCCCTAGACATTTCTGCACGCCGCTGGCATGGAACGTGACGTCATCTGGGGGGGGCGGGGCCGATTTCGGCCGGTATCCTGGAAAATAATAAAAGGTCACTGCGGTGCTGGAACCACACGGCGGGGGAGAGAGCGTTATTTTATACCCCCCCGTCCCCCCTCTATAACGCCCAGTATCGCCGAAACTGAGAAACAAGCTCTACGGCCGCGCGTAGGCGCCTTCGTTTCCAATGCGACGTGCTGCGCCGACTGCATGGGTAAACCACCGCTTAAGGTCGCTATGCCATCTCGCGTAGAACCTGTTGTTGATCCTCGCTCACCTGGAACCTCCTATTCGATTTCGAATTCGCTCTTGGAGTGCGCTGGCCATGATGCAGCAGCCCATGCGCGGCTGCTGGGCATCCTGCTGCGCAACCCTGGCATCCTTGGTGGTCGCCTTTTGCGACCATGGGGAGACGCGGTGACCAGCTTCCCCGAAGCGCTCACCGATTGGCACATGTCTGGGCCGAGAGCGTGTTGGTGATGCTGAAACTTCGTAGGCAGGCGGCGCGGTGGCACGATGGACCGCTTCCGATTCTGGAGCGACGCTCAGGCTCACGTCCGGGACCACGGAGCGGTTGATTGCGAGGCAGGTATGGGATCCATCTACGCGATGGTGTGTTGGGAGTGTCGGGATGTGCCAACATCGCAAGGGTTGCGCAGACTTTCAGAGGCTGTCAGATGCGCGAAATTTTCTACGTGATCGACAGACCCCCACCGCAGGTCTCAGGCTGCCGGCGACGGGGGCGCCGAGGAGTCGGGCGGCGGCGAGGAGAAGAGTTGCGGCCGAGAGGGCGCGGCCACGGAGGGTGGCGCAACCTCCTGAGCTTCGCGCCCACTGACGCAAGCGCCGTCCTCGCCGACCCGAGTCGCGACCACGGCTACACCATGATGCGTGCCACGATTCCCGATCTTGCCGCGGAAGAGGAGGACAGGGACGGCGCGGCGTTGAGACAGGGGCCACCTCGTTGCAAGCTCGAGCGCGGACAGCGCGACACGCTTCCTGTCCCATTCAACAGCGTCGGGTATATTCAGTGGCGGATCGAGGCAGCATTTTGTCGCGCGCTCAGTCCACCGACGCAGGTTTCGCAGCGCTCATGCCGAGGAGATGGTCGACGTGGTCGTCAACATGCTCAACGAGCTCTACTTGGAGCTGTCTGTGCCCTCTGTCGGCATCCACTGGGCAACAATAGGTCGCGCGCAATGTTCGAGATGCTGCACTTCAGAGGCCCTGGAGGAGCTCAGAGTCCTCGGCGACTGCGCCGCCGAATCCGCGACGGTCGCTCCGCAGAGCTTTGGTCACATCAACGTGTCGTCGCTTCCAGAAAGGGCGACTCCCGTGCCTCGCGCAAATCTCGCTGGAGGAGCAGGCCGTCGTGTATTTTCGGGAGCCTTGAGACGGGGGTCAATGCAAACGGGGGTCATCCAGAGCGCCCGATCTTGCAGGATCCTGCAGGGTCAGGGTAGCACTGGCCCGGGTTTGGGTGCAGGATCCTGCAGGATCCCTCGCATTGACCCGGGTTCGGGTGCAGGATCGTGCAGGATTCTGGAAGGCTTGATTGACCCGGGTCTGGATTGACCCGGGTCAGAAGTTCCCCGATAGTTGGGCGGCTGCTGACACGATGTTGTCGCAGTTTGAGGGTCGGGCCCGCGTCGCGGCCGAGTGGCCGACGAGGCTCCGCGCCGACCCCGCGCTCGGGGGCCCCAAGCTGCACGCGCAAGTGCTTAGGGTATTGTAGCGCCGCTCCCTTTGGACTCCAGTGCGTGCAGGATATGCAGCGCTGCCGTGTCTTCGATTTTCAGAGGTCGGGCAGGCTCTGGCGCGACCTGGATGGGGGGGCGCGCGTCGCTGCACTCCTCTGCCGGGACCCCGACATGGTCACCTTGGCCACTGGCGCTGGCTTTGCGGGTCTCCGCGTCGACACAGGGAAGCCGATCGCTACGGCCATCGTTTCCGTAGGTTTTGGCAATGTGTCCGCCCGTTGGGTTGCGTGTCCGCCCATGAGCCTTGCTTGAAGATGGGTTGCGTGTTGCCGTTTGGCCCTTGCGCCTCCCCTTCCCCCTCGGACGACGACGACGACGACGACGCAGTCGACAACGACGACGCCGGCGACGACGACGGCGACGGCGACGACGACGAGGAGGGCTCTTGGCCTCTTGTCCATCCCGGCCGCAGCCGCGCGCCTTCGAGCCACGACGCCCCCGCGGCTCGCGCGCGCGCCCGGGATGGACGGGGCGCGCGGCTCAGGCGTTCGGCGGGCGGCGCGGCGGCAGACGCGACGACGGCGGCGGCGGCCTGGCGTGGGGGTCCGTCCAGCGCTCCGGCGAGCTCAAGCCTTGGATCCCGGGGGAGCTCCCGTGTCTCAGCCTCCGAGGGCGGTTGCCCGGCCCTGGGCCATGGACATGGATCTGGTCCGGATGTAGCTGCTACCACAGATCGGAGGTCCTGTCACGGGGAGAGGAAGAGCGATCCGAGCCTCCCGAACGGAGCTGGAGCAGAAGGGGTCAGAGAATGTGCCGCATTGCCGAAGCATCGCTGGTGCGGCACGATCTGGAGCCCGACTTTCTCCATCCCAGCGTCGCCGATGCATCGCCCATGCGGTTTAATCTTCCTACTCCATCAGCTCTGACCTGATATTAGCGGCCTCTTGAGGCTCGCCCTCTTATTTGCCTGGTCGTAGGCGTTCGCCCAGAAGTGTCATTGCTCTCATCGTAAAACTGGGCGGCCTCCAGAGAAAGGGTAGAAGGAGGAGGAGGATGAGGAAGATCAAAGAGGAGGTGTGGAAGTGGGAGGAGGTATGGATGATGCGGAAGGGGAGGAGCATGAGGGGGAGGCAGGCGGGATGCGAAATGAGGGATGCGGGAGCAGGATGATGATGATGATGATGATGATGATGATGATGATGATGATGATGATGATGATGATGATGATGATGATGATGATGATGAGGATGAGGATGAGGATGAGGATGAGGATGAGGATGAGGATGAGGATGAGGATGAGATGAGGATGAGGATGAGGATGATGAGATGAGGATGAGGATGAGGATGATGAGGATGAGGATGATGAGGAGAGGATGAGGAGGGAGAGGAGGAGGGAGGAGGGAGGAGGAGGAGGAGGAGGAGGAGAACAGGAGAGGAGGAGAACGGGGAGTAGGAGGAGTAGGATGAGTAGGACTAGGAGGAGGAGGAGGAGGAGGAGGATCATTAGGAGGAGGACCGGTGGGGACAAAGAAGGAGGACGAGGAGGGAGGAGGAGCAGAGGGAGGAGGAGAAGGAGAAGGAGGACGACGACGAGAAGGACGGGCAGGACCGACGACGAGGAGGAGGAGGAGGAGGAGGAGGAGGGGGTGGCAGGGGGAAGGAGAAGAGGGGGGCGAGGGAGGGAGGGAGGCATGGAGGCAGCGGAGGGGGCAGGAGGAGCAGGGAGGTGGCGAAGGAGGCCGGGAGGGACCCGGAAGGCCACGAGGAGGGGCCCTGCCCTCCCCTATCCTTTGCCGCAGGCGCCGTCCCCGCTCGGCCCCGCGCCGGCCCGGGCCGCGGCTTGCGCGGGACCCCCCCGCCCCGCGCGCCCCCTCCTCCTCCTCCTGTCCTCCTCCTCCTCCTCCTCCTCCTCCTCCTCCTACTCCTCCTACTGCTCCTGCTTCTCCCCCGCGCGCCCCCTCGACCGCGGCGCGCGCCGGTCGCCGCCTGTCTTGGCCGCGGCCGCCGTCGGTCGTCGCGGGCGTCGTGGGCATCGCCGTCAGCGTCGTTTTCGTCGTTATCGGCGTCGTGGTCGACGACCTGGTCCTCGTGGCCATCGTCGATCGATCGAGGCTTGTTCGATCCAGCGTGTTTTTCCCCAGTGTCGGCCTCTGGGGGCCGTTCTCGGGCCCAGGGACGATCGACATGGATCTGGGACGAGAAACTGCCCTGGTGAAGGGTTCGAGACTTCTCGCCGTTGTCGTTGTTCTCGTTAATGAAGGTTTTTTTTTTCAAAACAAAAACCGCTCCCCGGACCCCCTCAAAATGTTTGAGTGGGGCGGACTAGTAGAATTCAGCCGCTGGAGACTGTTTTTTTATGTCCGCCCCCCAGCGTTTGCTTTTGCCCCTTTGGGGGACCTGATTTTCTATTAGTCCTCCTTCGCTCGCTTGATCACCCGCGGCCGCGGGGGGAGGACTGCGGAGGGGGGACGGGGCAATTAGGGAGTAGTTGAAGGAAGGGGTTTTCGAAGAGGCGCTTGATCACCCTCGTCCTGGCGGACTGCCGCCAGTCGTCCTTGCGGACGGCCGCGGCGATTGGGAGGTGGGTGATGATGATGATGATGATGATGAGGAGGAGGAGGAGGAGGAGGAGGAGGAGGAGGAGGAGGAGGAGGGGGGAGGACAAGCTAGGTGCGCTCGCGTCATATATGACAGCCTACCCCTCCCTCCCATCCCTTACCATGGCGTAGATCAGGGCAATGATCCCGAAAGGGTACGCGATGCATTGTAGAGCACGGCGTGGCATGGCGTTGAAGAGCACCGCAAAGCGTAGTATGTCACAGCGTGGCGTGGCGTGGCGTAGTGAAAAATTGCATCACAAATCTTTGCAACGCAAGGCATGGCATCGCACAGCGGCCCCGAACATAACATTGCATCGCATGGCGTGACGATCAGAACGTAGCATGGCAGAGCACGACGTGGCACGTAAGCACTCCTCCTCCTCCTCCTCCTCCTCCTCCTCCTCCTCCTCCTCCTCCTCCTCTTAATTATTCTTCCTCCTCAGCTGCGAGGACGTCCGAGCGGGAACCGCCGCGTGGTTCATTATCTCCATATCCTGCCTGCGCTCTTCTTGCCACGCACGCGTTCATCGTCTCCCTGGGTGCCGCCACGAGGAACGAGGGGCGCATCGAACGAGTAAGGGCGCTTGGCCCCGGAGAGCGAGTAAGGGCGCATCGAACGAGGACGAGGCGGAAAAGGACGAGGAGGAGGGGGAAAATGAGGACCAGGAGGAGGACGAGTAGGAGGAGGAGGAGGAGGAAGAGGGGGAGGATGATGATGATGAGGAGGAGGAGGAGGAGGAGGAGGACGAGGAGGAGGGAGGCGGATTAGAAGGAGGAGGAGGAGGACGACGAGCTCGCCCTGAAAAATCACCCCGCCCACCCCCCTGGCCCCCGCGCCCTGGATCGCCACCCCGCGCCCCCCCCTGGCTTTCCAGGCGACCCGGAATTGTCAGCCCCCCGTCTGCCTGTCCTGCCCCCCCGCTATTGCGGGGGCGAAAGGGCCCGCGAAACAATTTGTTCAATCGTCCGCCCCAGAAAGTTTTTAAACCGTTTCCCTTCATTCGTGTCCACGCCCGCCGCTGAGCCGAGGAGTCGGCTGGTGGGGCTGGTCTGCGGCGCCGCGGGCTCGTTCCTGGCGCTCGCCGCCAGCGCGAGGCTCCTGAACCAGCAACACGGCATCAATGATACAGTCGAACCGAGGTATATGATCGAGGTCGGTTCGGGGAGGGTGCCCTCATGTTTTTCGTATATGTTGGATATTATTGTGCACCCTGGGGAGGGTACCCTGGGATGTTCTGTGCAGTTTGGCCTGCGGAGGGTCTCGTGCTTGTATGGGGGTGAATTCTGTGACGTGCCGCAGGGGGGGAGAGCGCAGAAGGAGCAGGCGTTTTCAGAGGGCGGCGGGGCTTCTCAGAAGCCCTCGCGCCTGCTGAAAAGTTTCCTGTGTCTTCGGGGAAGGTTCGGACGACTTCTCGAGATGGCAGGCCCCTTCTGACTTCCCCCTTCGCTCGCCGCCAATCCTTGCTCGCAAGAGTAAAGGCTTCTTGAGTAGGGTTGAGGGTCAGATATCGTCATCCTGTGCAGGACCACCGACAAAATGGACGTCAAGGTTGTCAAACGCGTCGCCAATTAAGCCGGCGAGGAAGTGCAACATCCAACCATTCGATTATGTCCAAAGTTTTGGTTTTCGTGCTTGACGCTGGGTGTGGTGCATCCATTTCAGCTTGGCCGAACAGGTTGGTTGCGCCCCTTGACGTCAGTTTGGGGTGTTCTGCAGACCTGACCCACCAACCCTACCCAAGGGAAAATCGGGCCGGTCGAAAGGGGGGGATTGGGATAAGGGGGGGTCCGAAATTTGCTGCATGCATCTGGTTTCGGCCTCGCTGAGGGCCCCACTCCTCGATACATAGCCGCCTCCGGCGCCGGGAAAATCAGCTACATGAGCTAATTCTCACCCCCCCCTTTGCTATCCCCCCTTTCGCCCGACCCGAGAAAAAACAATGGCGTTAGTTCCGCATGCCCGCCCCGACGCCGCCCAGAGGCACAGAACCTTCGTCGCGGGGGCAGACGTCCACGCGAGGCCTCGCACCGGCGTAGGAGCTCGCGGCCGTTGGGGCGGGGCCGTTCTCTGCTGCATCTCCACAGCATCCTCGTCCGGGCGACGACGACGACGACAACAATGACGACGACGACGACGACGAAGACGAGGACGACGACGACGAGGACGAGGACGACGAGGACGATGACGACGACGACGACGATGACGATGACGACTCGTGCACATTTCCACCGCAGCTTGGAGTTTCGGGTTTTTTTCCCGAGAAAGCCCGAGGCGCACTGGATATGGATCAAACATCTGGCCTATGGAGGCTCGATCTTCATCCATACCGGGCATGCGCCTCGGCCATGTGGTGCCCCCTCCAAGAAAGTCCAAGACGCATTGGATAAGGATGTAAACTTTGCTCGCGCCCCCTTCCTTGTCCTCCCGCTCTACCGCCCTCTCCTCCTTCTAATCCCCCTCTGCGCTTGTCTCTTGTCCGTCTCCCCCGTCTGGCCGCTTTCCAACGACCCCGCTCACATCTACGCACCTCTTTCCTTGACATCGCTCAGACGTGTGCATTCTCTCTCGGCGAGGGTCATCGAGGAGCCGTTGGGGTCGTCTTGCTAAGCAAGTCCGCGCACGACGCCGACAAAGTCCCGGGGGCATGGACGTCAACCCTACCCAGAAGGCGAGTTTCTCAAGGCGCCACCTTCACCCAGACACCCAACCCCCTAATACTCCCCAAGGCTGGACCTAAACGGTGTTTGGGGTGATTTCGTGGGCCGCTTTCGCTTCGACTTCGTTTTGCGGCAAAGGCGGATTCGAGACGAAAGCGAGGGAAAGCGACCACAAACGAAAACGAACAGCACAGTTTAGGTGCAGCCCTGGTGCTCCCTGCCCCCCCCTCGCACCCCCTGTGTGCTCCCTCCTCGGCCACCGCCCCCCCAGGACGCAGGGCCGAGGGCGAGGGTGCCGGGAGACCGACCGCCAGGATAGCGAAGGCTGCGGCGCCGCCGTCGCCGTCGCCGCCGTCGGCCCACGACGTCGTCGTCTTGTCGTCGTCGTCGCTGTTGTCGACCCACGACGTCGTCGTCATTTTCCATCGATTTTCGGACGGTCCTGGAGGTCCTCGTCGCCACGGCTGGACGCAGCTCGTCAAGCTGGCCAGGATGGATCTTGGGAGGGTTCCAGAGACCCATATCGAGCCCATGTTCGTTGTCGTCGGCGTCCTCGCAGCCGTCGTTGCCGTCGCCGTCGGTCGATAGAGAGTCGTTCGATCTAGGACTTGTTCCCAGGTCTAGACTTTGGGGGGGGGTCAGGCTCGGGGACCGTCAGAGATGGGTCCGAGGCGGAAAATTGCCCCAGGAAAGGAGTCGAGACTTCATAACGCGCCGCCGCCGTCGTACAGTCGGGCTTGATTCGAGAGGACACGCGAGAGGGCACAAGACCCTTTCGAGGGCCACATCGCCATAGAAATGTACGAAGCATGGGTCGCGAGACACAGGACACAAGGGTACCCTTGATCTGGCAGGGTCGACCTACTAATCTGGGCCGCCTGTATTGGTTTCCATCCTCGTCCCTCCATCCTTCGTCCTCCTCGTTTTCCTCCTTGCCTCCCTCCTCCTTCCTCCATCCGCCTTTTCCTCCTCTTTTGTTGCCTCTCTGTGTCTCTCTCTCTCTCTGTCTCTTTCCCTCTCGCTCTCTCTCTCTCTCTCTCCCTCTCTCTTTCTCGCTCTCTGCTTCTCTGTTTATTTGTTTGTTTTAGCTCTCTCTCTCTCTGGCTCTCTCTCCTTCCCCCTCTCTCTCTGTCCCTCTCCTCCCTCTCCGCCCGGGCAGCCCGGCACGCCATGCAGCAGCAGCCCTTGCGTCAACGGGTGCGGCCCCGCCGGAAGGGAGCCTGGAGCACCACCGCAGGCGGCATCTGCGGGATCTCCGCCACGACGGTCAACCACGGCCTCTCCGTGGCGCCCCGCCGTGGCGTCATGTGCCACGAGCGGGCGCCCCGCCGCGGCGTCATGTGCCAGAGTCAACGCGGCGCGCGTGGACCACCCCTCCTCCTCCTCGTCTCCTTTTCCTCCCCGTGGTTTTCCTTCTCTTCTCCTCCTCCTCCGCCTCCTCCTCCCCGTGGTCCTCCTCCTCCTCCTCCTCCTCCTCCTCCTCCTCCTCCTCCTCCTCCTCCTCATCCTAATCACCCCCTGCGCGAGAGCTTGAGGCGGTGGTTCGGCAGGCCGATCGGCGACATCGTGGAGGACCTCTGTGTCAGTGCATGGCGTTAGGGTGCGCTGAGGCGGTTGACCATTTTCGTCGGGTGCGAGGAGGCTGAGTTTGAGAAGCGCCAGCGGATGGACCAACGACACGCGAAGGAGCTACGCAACATCGTTGATATGTTCCGCAGAGCCCCCGGCGACAGGCAGTTCGTGGGTCCACGGCGCACGCCTCGGTTCTGTACCCGCACCGGCCCACAAGTCGGAGTATTGGAGCTTCTTGGTGGCAGTCCTGTTGCGCAAGCGCTTGGTTGTCCAAAGGACGGGTCCCTCGCGGAAGCCGCGCCTCGAGGTGCTACGGTTGCGACGACCGTTGTGCGGCCAGTGTGATTGGGGCAGGTGCCCGCCCAGCGAGAATATGGACATGTTCGACTGGTCCCTGTGGAGCTTGGGGAGACCCGCGGCGTAGCGGTGAGTCGCGGGGACTGCCGTCACAGTGCACGACTGCTGGGGCCCACGATGGGGCGGGTCGGCTTCAGCGGCATCGACGAGTACGGCGCGGTGGAGAGCCACGGGGTCTACCATCACAGTGCGCGTGTTTGCGAGCTGCAGCAGGAACAGCACCACGCCATGTTCGAGCTCGGCAGCGTCGGCAGGGCGACCCAAAGTCCTGAGGAAACCCCCGCGCGAGGGAACACCTCAGGCGCCGCGTCGACACGCCGTGCTGGAGGCGTCAGATCGCGAAGTCCTGGGGAAGCCCCCGCGCGAGGGAATGCCCCAGGCCCGATGTCGCCACATCGAGCCGCAGCCTCGAAAGGAGAACGCTTCTCGTGGATGCGCACCCCGCGAGACAGACAGCCAGCCAGCCGCGGCCACGGACTACCACGCTCTCCTCGACGGGCTGGCCGACCTCGACGACGCTTCCTCGACGGGCTGGCCAACCTCGCGGGGCAGTGGGTCCCCGATCTGGACAGGCGCGACGAGGGGCACGACGGGTTGATGGCCCACTGCATGGAAGAGATGTCCGAGTTCCACGCAGCATAGCCGTTCCGCGCCCTCTTCGAGGACATGAGGCCAGAAGGGGGTCTGGCGCATGAGACAGAGAAGGGCAAGCGAGCTGTGCCAGGTCTAGGAGCCGTTCGCCGCCCGGAGCTGCTAGCCGCAGGGCGCCACCGTCTCCCTCGCCATCCCCGCCCAGATGGCTGAGGCACAGGCTGGCGCAGCTCACCGAGCGCGGCAAGACAGCAGCTGCGGCGGTTGCCCCGTCTGCTGGATTGCCTCTCCGCCTGCCGCGAGTCGATCGGGCTGCTGGGGCGACCGTGGGCCCTCAGAGCGCCGCAGGCCCGCGGCCCCGCCCGTGGGCCGCCGCTGGCGCGCGGCTGGGAAAGCGCGCCGCCGCTAGCGGGGCGACGCGGGCGGGGCCCCGCCAGCCAGGAGGGGCGGCGCGAAGGTCAGGGCAGGGCGGGGCGCAGCTCGCTGAACACCTCTCCCGCGACCGCCCCGCGGGGAGGAGCGCCGCGCAGCGGGCGGGGGCGGGGGGCGGGGGGGCGCCCGCCGAGCGGGACAGGGCCGCCGGCGCGGCTTCCCGCGGCGCCCGCGCCGCGCCAGGGGGGCCCAGCAGCGCCCCCCAGGCCGCGCGCAGGGGCGAGGAGCGGCCGGTCGCAGCTGCGGCCCACGGAGGGCGGGGAAGAGCCGCCAGCGCGGCGCCGCGCGGGGCCACTGCCGCGCCTGGGGGACCTTGCAGCCCTCGCAGGGCCGCGCGTGGCGGCGAGGAGCGCGCGGACGCGCCTTGGGCGCCGCCGTCGAGTGCGCCGCGGCCGCGCGCGGGGAGCTCGGCCGCGCGGCGGGCTGAGAGACATCTGGGGCCCTGGCGGTCGTCAGCCTGCTGGTGGCCGCGGGGCCTCTTTGATTGCGCCCCATCCACACCTCCTCCTCCTCCTCCTCCTCCTCCTCCTCCTCCTCCTCCTCCTCCTCCTCCTCCTCCTCCTCCTCCGTTTCCTCCTCTTCTTTTTTGGGCCATGTCTGCTCCGCCCCGCGCTGCTTCCGCGGCGACGGCCTCGCGACCGCGCGCCCGCCGCTCCGCCCGGGTTCGGCGACGAGCCCAGGGGGGGGGGGCGATGGGGGGCAGGCCTCGGAAGAAAACGGGGCTTCCCAGGCGCCCTCGCATCCTGAGAAGCCGCCTGCGGCGTCGGGGAAGGCTTGCAAGACTTCCCGGGAGGCGCGAGGGCTACTGGGGAGGCCTGCCCCCTCTCGCATTCCCCTGGGATCGCCGCCGACAGGCGCCCTTCCCCGCCCAGCCTGGGCCACAACTCCCAACTCGACCAGCGGCTGAACGAAGTCACGTTCACCGAAGACCCCGATGTCCAATTGCGCGATGCCGTCGCGCGGGCGCTCACGTCTTGAACGGGCACGTTGCGCAGCCCAACCCGCGACCTCCTCAAGTGCTGGACCACCCTGCTCGGGGCGAGCGTAGCTGGCATCACGTGGATCTTCGAGCCCAGTGCCAAAAACAGATAACACTGATATTGCGCGTGGCTCACCTGGAACATCGCCCCGCACGGGCCCCAGACACCGCTCTTCCGCGCCACCCGAGCGGGGTTCACTCCGTCGATCAAGGCCCAGGACTGGGAGTCCAAACGAGGCCCGCGACGGCAAGCCACAGAAGTCAACCAGACCATGCGTCCTCGAGGGGGCCCGCGGAGCCGCAGGGCAGAGAGCCCCATCGTTCACCCCATGCTGTCCGCCGCCCCCTTCCCACGCGACGCCTCGGACCAAGCCCCGGAGGTCGTCGCCGTCGACGAAGGCGCGAAGGCGGTCGGACCAAGACCACCCGCCCCAAGCGACAGGTTCCGCGTCGCGTCGGAAAGGTGGCCAGCCACTTGGGCCAAGCTGGCATCGACGCGGGGCTCATTTCGGCCATGGCAGAACACTTCAACCGACGCGCCCATGAGCTCGCCACAGGAGCTGTCGCCCTCGCGGTGGCCGCCGAGGTCATCAGCCAAAGCCCGCCGCAAAATCGCCGCTGTCCTGCGCGGCGTGGCCGCTGCGACCAGCGCGCCCACGCTTGCGTGCCGCTGCCCCGCCGCTTCACAGGGCACACCGAAGGTGAACTTCGGCGGATGGGCCTCCACCCGTCCAACGGCGGTGGCCCCCTGGCTTCCCTGCGGACGACTGGGCCGCTGCTATTCACCTGGCTGACTTAGAGGAGGCATGGGGCGAGTGCCACCTGGACACTGAAGACGACTGTGCTCTCTTCGATTCGTAGGCGCCCTCGATCACCGCGACGATGACCCGCCCGCTTCCCTAGAGCGGACAGGGCCGCCGCTGCGGCAGCAGCGACGGCTCTCCATCTTCCCTCCCTTTCACGGGGGTGAAAGCCTATTGGCCAGATCGACTTAGGCACGCCGAAAATAGGCTTGGGGCTGTCCTCAACGGGCCCCCGGGTGCCCTGCGCAACGCTGACGCCCGTGTACCCTCGTCGACAGGCTTGACCGATGCGTCAATCCACAGGCTCGCGGCCCTCCCTCGGCCCACGCGGGTCTCCACTCCCTGGGCGCGACTGTCCCAGGCTGCACCGAGGTAGATCGCAAAGATCGAAAGAGCGCGTTCTGCGGTCGCTTGGGGAGGGGGGGGTTGCTGCTCCCCCCCCCCCTCCCATCCCCTACTTCTCTCTCCCTCTCCTCGACTGGCGACAGCGGCGGCGGGGGCGACGATTTAATTTTTTGGGCCGGCGCCGGCGCCTCCTGCGGCGGGCGGCGGCGGCGGGGAGCGTCGACGAGGACGACGGTGGTGGTGGTGGTGGTGGTGGTGGTGGGATGTTGTGGTGGTGGTGGTGGCGGTGGCGGTGGTGGCGGTGGTGATGGTTGTGGTGGTGGTGGTGGTGTGGTGGTTTGTTGCGGTGGTGGTGGTGGTGGTTGTGATGGTGGTTTGTGGTGG
>CAUYUJ010014894.1:193379-200879 GCA_963575745.1 Prorocentrum cordatum
TCTTGCGAAGCATGCCGACAGTAGTGTTTGTCAGGCGTGTGTCCGCTTGGCCCCGCATATCTCCCCTGTTCCTCCTTCCTCCCGCCTCCTTGCACATCCTCCTTGTGGGGGGAGCGGGAGAAGGACGAGGCGGAGGAGGAGGGAGAGAAAGCGCTCCTCGTGATTTGAGTCGTTTGGGGTTTCTCGTCCTGGTGTGAGTCGTTCGGGCCCTTCTTCCTGGTGTGAGTCGTTCGGGCTCTTCGTGGTGTGAGTCGTTCGGGCTCTTCGTCCTGGTGTGAGTCGTTCGGGCTTCTCGTGGTGTGAGTTGTTCTCGGTCCTGGTGTGAGTCGTTCGGGCCCCTCCTCCTGGTGTGACTCGTTCGGGCTCCTCGTGGTGTGAGTCGTTCGGGGCCCTCGTCGTGGTGTGAGTCGTTCGGGCTCCTCGTGGTGTGAGTCGTTCGGGCGCCTCGTCCTGGTGTGAGTCGTTCGGGCCCCTCCTTGTGGTGTGAGTCGTTCGGGCTCTTCGTGGTGTGAGTCGTTCGGGCCCCTCGTCCTGGTGTGAGTCGTTCGGGCTCCTCGTGGGGCCTCTTGGGGGCCTCTTGGAGCCTCTTGGGGCCTCTTGGGGGCCTCTTGGGGGCCTCTTGGGGGCCTCTTGGGGGCCTCTTGGGGCCTCTTGGGGCCTCTTGGGGGCCTCTTGGGGGCCTCTTGGGGCCTCTTGGGGGCCTCTTGGGGGCCTCTTGGAGGCCTCTTGGGGGCCTCCTGGGGGCCTCTGGGGGCCATCTTGGGGCCTCTTTGCGACCTCCTCAGAAGCGCAAAGGAGCGCTGCCCCCTGAAAAGGACAAAATGAGCCCAAAACCTACGTAACATCAATGATTTTGCTATGAAGGAAGATGAGCGCGGCCCCCTCAGAAGGCCAAACTGGGGCCGAAACCGTTGTAAAATCAATGTTTTTGGCTTCAAAAATGAGGAGAGGTTTTTTTTCTTCCTCCCCCTGTCGGGGCCAGAATCCTCGTGAGGGGTGTAGTTTTTTAGCCCTCCAAGGAATCGAAAACGGCCCCTCTGGCCACCCGCCGGGCTCCCTCTCCAGGCCCAGGGAGAGGGGGTTGGGGGAGGGGTAAACCCCTCCCCGAAGGGGAAGAAGGGGGGTTGGGGGGTTGAGAACAGAGAGAGCTCGCTAAACCACTCACGCCCAAAGGGCTGGTGGGATTGGGTGATTACTACTACCACCACCACCACTACTACTACTACTACTACTACTACTACTACTACTACTACTACTACTACTACTACTACTACTACTACTATTACTACTGTTACTACTACTACTACTACTACTACTACTACTACTACTACTACCACTACCACTACTACTACGACTACTAATACTACTACTACTACTACTACTACTACTACTACTACTACTACTACTACTACTACTACTACTACTACTCCTACTGCTGCTACTACTACTACTGCTACTACTACTACGTACTACTACTACTACTACTACTACTACTACTACTACTACTACTACTACTACTACGACTACAACTACAACTACTACTACTACTACTACTACTACTACTACTACTACTACTACTACTACTACTACTACTACTACTACTACTACTACTACTACTACTACTACTACGACTACTCCTACCACCACTATTACTGGCAGTATTACTATTACTACTACTACTACTACTACTACCACTACTACTACTACTACTACTACTACTACTACTACTACTACTACGATTACGATTACTACTACTACTACTACTACTACTACTACTACTACTACTACTACTACTACTACTACTACCACGACTACTACTACTGGAACTACTACTTACACTACTACTGCTACTACTACTACAACTACAACTACTACTACTACTACTACTACTTCTTACGATTGATACACTACGACGAACGAACTACTACTAAGACTACTACTCTTTTACTACGACCACCATACTACTAACTTTTGTTTTTCCCAAACCATCCTGTGGTGTTGGGCCCTCTTCCCATCGCCAATCATCATCATCATCATCGCCACAGCACAGCAGGCATCATCAGCATCCGATTTCGGCACACCCCTCACACGTTTCGTGGCCCCATAGGGAGCTCCACCGAAGGCCCCAGTGGCAGGGTCCGCACGCCTCCCCACCACTCATTTTCGGCACACCCCTCACACGTTTCGTGGCCCCATAGGGAGCTCCACCGAAGGCCCCAGTGGCAGGGTCCGCATGCCTCCCCACCACCCATTTCGGCACACCCCTCACACGTTCCGTGGCCCCGTAGGGAGCTCCACCGAAGGCCCCAGTGGCAGGGTTCGCATGCCCCCCCACCACCCATTTCGGCACACCCCTCACACGTTTCGTGGCCCCATAAGGAGCTCCACCGAAGGCCCCAGTGGCAGGGCCCGCATGCCTCCCACCACCCATTTCGGCACACCCCTCACACGTTTCGTGGCCCCATAAGGAGCTCCACCGGAGGCCCCAGTGGCAGGGTCAGCATGCATCCTCACCACTCATTTCGGCACACCCCTCACACGTTTCGTGGCCCCATATGGAACTCCACCGAAGGCCCCAGTGGCAGGGCCCGCATGCCTCCCCACCACCCATTTCGGCACACCCCTCACACGCTTCGCGGCCCCATAGGGAGCTCCACCGAAGGCCCCAGTGGCAGGGTCCGCATGCTTCCCCACCACCCATGTCGGCACACCCCTCACACGTTTCGTGGCCCCACAAGGAGCTCCACCGAAGGCCCCAGTGGCAGGGTCCGCATGCCTCCCCACCACTCATTTCGGCACACCCTTCACACGTTTCGTGGCCCCATATGGAGCTCCACCGAAGGCCCCAGTGGCAGGGTCTGCATGCTTCCCCACCGCACATTTCGGCACACCCCTCACACGCTTCGTGGCCCCATAGGGAGCCCCACCGAAGGCCCCCGTGGCAGGGTTTGCATGCCTCCCCACCATGCTATTTCGTACAACCCCTCACACGTTTTCGGGCCCCATAGGAGTCCACCAAGGAAAGTGGCAAGTCTCATGCCTACCCACCACTATTTCGGCAAACACCTCACACGTTTCGTGGCCATAGGGAGCTCCAACCTTCCTCAATCTAGTCTTCCCCCCCGCAATAGGCCCCCAGGCCTGGTTCGTATGCCTCCCCAACACCAATTTCGGCACATCCCTCACACGCTTCGTGGCCCCATGGGGATGTCAACTGAAGGCCCCAGTGGCTGCGTTCGCATGCGCCCCCACACCCATTTCGGCACACCCCTCACACGTTTCGTGGCACCATAGGGAGCTCCACCGAAGGCCCTAGCGGCTGCGTTCGCATGCCGCCCCCACACAAATTTCGGCACACCCCTCACACGTTTCGTGGCCCCACAGGGAGCTCCACCGAAGGCCCCAGTGGCTGCGTTCGCATGCCGCCCCCACACCAACTTCGGTGCACCCCTCACATGCTTCGTGGCCTCATAAGGAGCTCCACCGAAGGCCCCAGTGGCAACGTTCGCATGCCGCCCCCACACCCATTTCGGCACACCCCTCAAACGGTTCGTGGCCCCATAGGAAAATCCACCGAAGACGGTACTCACACCAGCATTACTCACAACTGCATATGGTTGGGTCCTTCGCCAGGCTATTTTTTATTATTACTAGTACTACTACCACTCCTACTATACATGATTGTGACTGCTGCTACCAACAAGGAACTACTACTACTAAGTAAATACTACAGCTATACTACTACTTACCAACCTCCAATACTTTACTGTTACACCATACTTAATACTACTACTTACTACTATCTACTACTTTACCACGACTACCACTACTACTACTACTACTACTACTACTTACTATTAACTTTACTACTTACTACTACTAACTACTACTACTACTACTACTACTGCTACTACTACTACTACGACTTACTACTACTACTACTACTACTACTACGCTACTACTACTACTACGACTACTACTACTACTACTACTACTACTACTACTACTACTACTACTACTACTACTACTACTACTACTACTACTACTACTACTACCACTACTACGACAACTACTGCTACGACCACTGCCACCACCACTACTACTACTACTACTACTACTACTACTACTACTACTGCTGCTACTACTACTGCTACTACCACTACTACTATTTACTACTACTACTACTACTACTACTACTACTATTACTAGTACTACTGCTACCGCTATTACTACCACCAGTACCACGACTCTCACTACTACCGTTGCCACTACCACTGCCACTGTTACTACGACGACGACGACTACTACTACTACTACTACTACTACTACTACTACTACTACGACTACTAATAATAATCATACACTTACTACCATTACGACCACTGTTACTACTATTGCTACCACTACAACGACAACTACTACTGCCACTACTACTACTACTACCACTACTACTACTACTACTACTTCTACTGCTACCACTACTACTACTACTACTTCCACTGCTTCCACTACTACTACCACTACTACTACTACTACTACTACTACTACTACTACTACTCTTAATACTGCTGCTACTACTGCTACTACGGAGCTTCTATGCTTACTACTATTACTACGAGTACTACTACGGAGAATACTACAACGACTGCAACTACAACTACTACTACTAGTACTACGATTACTACTGCCACTACTACTACTACTACTACTACTACCACTGCTACTACTACTACTACTACTACTACTACTACTGCTACTACTACTACTACTACTACTACTACTACGACGACTCCGGCGACTACCATCACTAGTTTTACTACTACTACTACTACTACTACTACTGCTACTGCTACTGCTGCTACTACTAGTACTATTATTGCCACTACTACTTGTATTACTATTACTACTACTACTACTACTACTACTGCTACTACTACTACCACTACCACCACCACCACTACTACTACTACTACTACGACTACTACTACTACTACTACTACGACTACTACTACTACTGCTACTGCTACTACTACTACTACTACTACTACTACAACTACTACACTACTACTACTAACTACTACTACTACTTTGCTACTACTACTATTACACTACTACTAATACTATTATTAACCTACTATTACTATTACTACGACTTTAACGACTGTCGCTCCCGCTACGCACTACCACGCACTCCCACCTACACTACTAACTACTACTACTACTACACTACTAAGACTACCACTACTACTACTACTAACTACTACTCTACTACTTTATTAACTACTACTACTACTACTACTACGGGGGGGGGGGGGGGGGCGCACCCTGGGCTACCAGCCACGCGCCCCCGCCCCCCCACCCCCCCCCAAAAAAAACCCCCCACAAAAAGCCCCTCACCCCCGCCGCCAGCTACATACTACTACTACTACTACTACGACTACGATTGCACTACTACTACTACTACTTATTACTACTAACTACTACTTCTACTGCTGCTGCTGCTGCCTACTAACTACTACTACTACTACTGCTACTACTACATTTTTTTACGCTTCGCGTATCCCCTCCAGCCCATCTCACAGCAGCAACGCTTGCGAAGCATGCCGACAGTCGTGTTTTTTCAGGCGTGTGTCCGCTTGGCCCCGCATATCTCCCCTGTTCCTCCTTCCTCCCGCCTCCTTGTACATCCTCCTTGTGGGGGAGCGGGAGAAGGACGAGGCGGAGGAGGAGGGAGAGAAAGCGCTCCTCGTGATTTGAGTCGTTTGGGGTTTCTCGTCCTGGTGTGAGTCGTTCGGGCCCTTCTTCCTGGTGTGAGTCGTTCGGGCTCTTCGTGGTGTGAGTCGTTCGGGCTCTTCGTCCTGGTGTGAGTCGTTCGGGCTTCTCGTGGTGTGAGTTGTTCGGGCCCCTCATCCTGGTGTGAGTCGTTCGGGCCCCTCCTCCTGGTGTGACTCGTTCGGGCTCCTCGTGGTGTGAGTCGTTCGGGGCCCGCGTCGTGGTGTGAGTCGTTCGGGCTCCTCGTGGTGTGAGTCGTTCGGGCGCCTCGTCCTGGTGTGAGTCGTTCGGGCCCCTCCTTGTGGTGTGAGTCGTTCGGGCTCTTCGTGGTGTGAGTCGTTCGGGCCCCTCGTCCTGGTGTGAGTCGTTCGGGCTCCTCGTGGGGCCTCTTGGGGGCCTCTTGGAGCCTCTTGGGGCCTCTTGGGGGCCTCTTGTGGGCCTCTTGGGGGCCTCTTGGGGCCTCTTGGGGCCTCTTGGGGCCTCTTGGGGGCCTCTTGGGGGCCTCTTGGGGGCCTCTTGGGGCCTCTTGGGGGCCTCTTGGGGGCCTCTTGGAGGCCTCTTGGGAGCCTCCTGGGGGCCTCTGGGGGCCATCTTGGGGCCTCTTGCGACCTCCTCAGAAGCGCAAAGGAGCGCTGCCCCCTGAAAAGGACAAGATGAGCCCAAAACCTACGTAACATCAATGATTTTGCTATGAAGGAAGATGAGCGCGGCCCCCTCAGAAGGCCAAATTGGGGCCGAAACCGTCGTAAAATCAATGTTTTTGGCTTCAAAAATGAGGAGAGGGTTTTTGTTTCTTCCTCCCCCTGTCGGGGCCAGAATCCTCGTGAGGGGTGTCGTTTTTTAGCCCTCCAAGGAATCGAAAACGGCCCCTCTGGCCACCCGCCGGGCTCCCTCTCCAGGCACAGGGAGAGGGGGTAGGGGGAGGGGTAAACCCCTCCCCGAAGGGGAAGAAGGGGGGTTGGGGGGTTGAGAACAGAGAGAGCTCGCTAAACCACTCACGCCCAAAGGGCTGGTGGGATTGGGTGATTACTACTACTACTACTACTACTACTACTACTACTACTACTACTACTACCACCACTACTACTACTACTACTACTACTACTACTACTACTACTACTACTACTACTACTACTACTACTACTACTACTATTACTACCACTACTACTACTACTACTACTACTACTACTACTACTACTACTACTTATACTACTACTACTACTACTACTACTACTACTACTACTACTACTACTACGAACTACCACACTGCAATTAACTACAACACTGCACTACAACTACGAAATTACGAAACTACGTGGAGAACTCGAAACTACTACTACTACTACGAACCACTACTTCTAACTCTACTACTACCTAACTATCTAACTCAACACCTACTCACTACTACTACTACTATGACTACTCACTAATACTAACTACACTACTACTACTACTATACTACTACTACTACTACTCTACTACTACTACTACTACTAACTACTACTACTACTACTTATACTACTACTACTACTACTACTAACTACTATACTACCCCTCAAGAGTAACTAAGTACTAGTACTAGTACTACTACTACTACGACTACTACTACTACTACTACTACTACGATTACGATTACACTACTACTACCTACTACCACCACTACTACTACTACTACTACTACTACTACTACTACTACTACTACTACTACTACTACTACGGCTACTACTA
>CAUYUJ010014894.1:205879-258508 GCA_963575745.1 Prorocentrum cordatum
ACTACTACTACTACTACTACTACTACTACTACTACTACTACTACTACTACTACTACTACTACTACTACTACTACTACTACTACTACTACTACTACTAGTACTACTTTCACTACCACATTGGCTCCAGGTGGGAGCTACTGTGGCCACTTTTGCCTGCGCGGGAGTGCATTCCCTGAAGAGTTGCGAGTCTCTCCAGATCTAACTTGATATACCTTTACATCTTACTTTTCATTGGGCGGCCTGCGCGGGCCACAGTAACTCCCATCCGTCCGCGCGACGGGCCACACTAATACCGAACGGGCCACACTAACACCCAACGGGCCACAGTAACAACCTGTCGCGGAAGGAGGGGGTGGGGGGAGGGGAGTCCCCCTGGTTTTGATCGACGGCGCCGAGTGCTGGGGGGGGGGGGGCCACCCCCCGGTTTCGAAACGCGCCGCCGAATGTTCCCAAGGCAAGCGCCCGTGAAACGCGTTTTCTCCAAAGATCGAACCCCGTGCCCCAACCCCGTCGTAGCCGAGGAGAGCGGTTCGTTTGGTCCCTCGCACGTGCGCACTGCCCCCGAGATCATCCACTCCGAGGCTGATCTGTTCGGTTTCGGAGGCCCCACATCGGCCACTGCCGGCCCTCCAACGATTGCTGCCGGGGCACACAGCCTCGGTGCCAGCCGCGCCGCTGCTCACGCCGGGACACCCTCCACAGCGTCAGTGCCAATATGCCGCCAGGCAAGCCCAGGCGGCCACCGCCACCTTCGCCAACGCCCACGCACACAGCGCTAGACGGCCAGCGGCAAGAGGCACAGGAAAGCCGACCTCGCTGCCACTGCATTCGGCTCCTAGCTGCGCTCTCTCCCGCGTCCTCGCAGTGCCTTGGCGCGCCTCACCTTAGATCGGCTACACGTAAGAGTGACCCTTGGCCAGAGTGACTTTTAGTGTTAGGCCGAATGGGGTCGGACAGATTTGCTTGAGGAGTGCGCTCGGCCTCGTGTCGACGCACGCTGCACCAGTCTGCGATCGCATCAGAGCCCGCTTGATTCAGGGCGCGTCTTTCGCAAGTCATCGCAACGCATGCGCGGTGTATTCTGCCGCGTGCTTCGTTTGGCGCGGGGGGACCCAGTCGAGCGGGCGACGTGCTCTCCGTTTTGGGACCAGTCCCAAATCGTCCTGGCATAATTTTGACGAACTTTGAATAACTTTTTGCATTCCACGCTTTACAATTCAATTCTTTACTATTGAAAGTTATTTGCGGCCGCGGGGGGGCCAAGTTTCGGCCTGGTTTCGGCCTTGACGCCGGACCCGGTCAGACGTCATCGCGATGCGGCCCGGCAGTGCAGAACATTCCGCGTTGGCGCCCGATTACGTCTGGCTTCGCAGAGCCCTCGGGCGGGTGTTCTGGGGCGCCCGGAACGAATTGGCGGAAGTCCGCAATTGCCTGCTGGCGCTAGGGATCTATCGAAGCGCGCCCCACCGATCGTTGATGCAATCCGACGGCCTCGGCTTGCGCGGTTGCTCCAGGCCCTCACGGGCCCCCCTAAGGCCGCGCACCAGAGGGCACTCTTGCCTGGGGTCACTCTTACGTGTCGCCGACTAGACTTGTTCGAGGCCTCCCAGATGTGGTGGGAGGAGATGGGGTCGGAGGATCGCGCTGCCTTGCCGGTGCATCGGCGATGCGGCTCGATGCGGGGCCCAGTTCTCTCCGCGCCGACGTCGCGGATGCACCGCCGAGGTCGCCAGAGCATGGCCGATGCTTTGCCGATGCATCGGCGATGCAGCGAGATCCTCGGACCCCACCTGTTCGGACCCCAGTCGGGAGGCCTCTGAGCATGCCCTCTGCGGGCGGCCCTGGGTGCCTCGCGGCGTCTCGCCGGGCCCCTCGCCCTCGCCCGGGGCGCGCGCCGCAGGGGAGCGCCGCCCCGGCCAGCGCGGCCGCGCGCCATGGCGACAGTCCCCACCCGGCCTGTGCTCCTCCTCCTCCTCCTCCTCCTCCTCCACTTTCTCCTCTTCCTCCTCCTCCTCCTCCTCCTCTTTCTCCTCCTCCTCTTTCTCCTCCTCCTCCTCCTCCTCCTCCCGTCGCGCGCTGCATGCCAGCCTGGCCAGGCGTGCGCCTCGGCGCGCGTCGTGGGTCTTCTCGTCTGGTCCCCTGCTCCGAGTATCGCGCCCCAGCCATGACAGAAGGTTCTTATCCGTGCCTCGTTGTGTCTTTGTTTGTTAATCTCTCCCTCCCTCTCTCCTTTTTCTATCCATATGTATATATATATATATATATGTATAGATGTGCGCCGGTATCGCTCTCTCGCTCCCCCTCTCTTTTTCTCCTTCCTCCCTCCGCTTCCTGCCCCCTCGTTATTCCTCCCTCCTTCCTCCTCACTCTCTCATCCGTTCCCCCCCTCCTCCGCTTCTTGCCTCCTCGTTTCACCCTTTTCCTTCTCTTCCCGCCTCCTCCGCCGTTCTTTCCAAGTGCTCCCCCTGGGAAGAGGAACTAATGAGGAAGAAGGGGAAGACGACGGAGGAAGGAATAAGGAGGAGCAGGACGTACGTAGGAGGGGGAGTAGTGAAGGGGGAGGACTTCGGTTTCGGAGGAGCTGCGACCATCTTGGAGGAAGGCCGAACGCATTTGATGATCCCGAAAACCACCCAGAACCCGAGAAAGTAGTATATCCCCCTCCTTCCTTTCCTAATCGCCGTGCAACCACACAGGCATGCCCCATATCAGACCTACTCAGCGCCCCCCCTCCCACAGCCCTCGACCAGGCCTTCTTCCTCACCCTCCTGCCCCTCAATCTCTCTCCGATGACGACGACACCAACGCGACCAGCGCCGCCGATAATGCGACAATGTTAGCGTTGACGGCGACGACGCCGACAACGATGACAAAGTTGATTTTTGCGACGACGACGTCGACAACGACGTGGAGCGTAACGTTGACATTGACGACGATGACGGCGACGAAGATGGTGACTACGATACCGCCGACGACACCGACGACGGCGTCGCTGAGGTTGATGACGCCCCCAACTCACCCGACAACGACGACGCCGCCGACAACGAAACCGACGTTGACGCTGACGTTGAAGACGACGACGAAGATGGTGACGACGACACCGCCAGCGACGCCGCCGACGACGTCGTTGAAGTTCATGACGGCGCCGACAACGATAACGACTTCGGCGCTGATGTAGACGACGACGGAGACGACGACGAAGACGACGACGACGATGACATCGGCCTTTCCCGGTGGTCGAGGTCAAGGAGCGACCTGTCCGCCCGGTCGCCACTCTCGAGGACGAGCGCAGGGCAACGGCGATCCAGCCCCGCCCTCGCCTCAGCACCCTGGCATGGTTGCCAGAGGCAGGGGAGACAGAGGAGGAGGAGGAGGAGGAGGAGGAGGAGGAGGAGGACGAGGTGGAGAGTGTTGTGGAGTCGCCATGAGGGACACGGGTCCTGAGGGAAACGGGTCCCGAGGCTTGTTCGCCGTTGCTGGTTTCTCGGGGCCCTCCACGGGCCCCAGGACTGTCGGAAAACGGCTCGGGAAGGCCCCGTCAGGAGAATTCGGTGTTTCTCTTCCCTGCGGCAGTGAAGGCGGAGGATCGATCGTGCTGCTCCCGGTGTTGCGACTATGACACGTGGGCTCCAGCGCGTCTGCAGCACAAAGCGAGGGTGAGGGCGGAGGAGGAGATTGTCCTCGCCGCTGCGCCCTCCACCCCTTTGCGGCTTGGGCTCCGCATGCTGGTGTCCCGCTGTTTCTCTCTCTCTCTCTGTTTTTCTGTGTCTCTATATCTCTCTTTCGTTCTCTCGCTCACTTGTTCCGGAGACGAGGTGAGGGCGAGGTGAGAAGAAGCATGATGTCTCCTGAAAGTGTAAAACCCAGTAGCATGCGGCAGCTCCCGCCACCGTGCCAGCGCAGCACTCAATGTTACGACGCTCCTCCTAGCACCGCACAGAAAGTCGAGACATGTGTCACCTCGTCTTTATTTTTTCAGGGTCTCTCACTGGGACTACTTGGGCCGTCTCGTGGCTGCCTTGGGCTCCTGCGGCGGTCCTACGGGGCCCTTTTGGGACCTCTTCTTTTTTTATCCGGCGTGTATAGTGGGCCGGAGGAGGAGAACGAGGAGGAGGAGAGGTGGAGAAGGAGGGAAAGGCGGATAATGAGGAGGAAGAGGAGGAGGAGGATGCAGGGAAGTCTCTCCTCCGACGTCGGAGTTTCTCTGTGACATGGGGCCCAGGGAGTCCCGACCCTTTCCCTGGGGCCGCCTTCGCATCTCGAGCCGTTTTTGGACTGTGTTGTCGCCAGGAAGCTGCCTCTGTGAGCCGAACACGGAGAAACATGAGCCACGACGTTTCGCGACGCTTGGATCTGAGGGGAGGAGGACGAGGAGGAGGAGGAGGAGGAGGAGGAGGAGCCCTATCAGTCGCCTCCCCTCCTCGGCCCTCCCTGCAGGTGGTGGGCCGGCCTCTCCCTCCTTGGCCTCGGGTCGCGCTGCGGCTCGCCCCATCGAGCTCCGACCGCGTCAAACGAAATCGAGGAGGAGGAGGGGGAGGAGGAGGGTTCTGCTGGATTCTGCTGATCGAACGAACACGATGCCCCATGGAATCGCGCCACGGGTCGTCCTGGCCGCATCGTGCCGTCCCCGATCCGAGCCAGAACGCCATGCCCTCTGAGGGCTAGCCTCAGAGGGGCTTTCCAGTGGTGGGATGTGTACCCTGCCAGAGACGCTTTAGCCTACCCCCGATCACCCTTTGGGCCCCAGGGCAACACGGGGATAGCAGGCCCGACCATCTGTCGCGGGCGTACTTGGCACTCCTACGACAGAACACGTACGATTGGGGGAACACGAGTTTGTGCCCCGCTCCTATATTTTTGTCGACCCTGACAGTCCCCCAGTCCAGGATGGCCCGCGGAGGCGGGGTGGCCTTCAGGGGTGCGGGAGGTGCCGCCTCGGCCCCTTCGCCCGCACCGTCAGCCGTCCCAGGAGGCCCAGGGGGGTCCAGGAGCTCCAGGGCGGGGTCGGGGGGGTCGAATCCGTCGGCGGACTCGAGCCCTTCTCAGTGTCGACGATGTCGCTCCCTGACACACCTAGATGCGCTCCGAGTTCGAGGATGTTCCGAACGAGCTTGTGCTTATCTGTATAAGCCTCTCTACGCCAAGAGCGCGACGCCGTCGGATCCTGGACCGCGCGCGGGGCCAGGTGCTCAGCAGGCCTATGGGCCGATGTCCAGCATCGACCCAGGGACAGAGAAAACAAGACCACGACCCAGGGGCTGAGAAAACGAGGAAACGAAGCAGGGTCCGAGAACACAAGACCACGAACCAGGGGCCGAGAAAACGAACAAACGAACCAAGGTCCCAAACAACGAACCAGGGTCCGAGAAAACGCGACCACGACCCAGGTGACGAGAAAACGCGACAACGAACCAGAGTCCGATACAACGAGACCACGGCCCAGGGGCCGGCAAAACGAGACAACGAGAAAACGAGCCAGTGCCCGAGAAAACGAAACCACATCCCAGGGGCCGAGAACACGAGACAACGAGAAAACGAACCAGGGCCAGAGAAAGCGAGATCACAACCCCAGGGCCTAGAAAACGAAAAAACGAGAAACCGAAGCAGGGCCCGAGAAACAACACAAAAACCAAGAAGCCAAGAAAACTAGAAAACGAGACAATGAACCAGGGTCCAGAAAACACGATAACGACCCAGGGGCCGAGAACACGAGAAAACACTACAACAAACCAAGGTGCGAGCAAACGAGACCACGACCCAGGCCGAGACAACGCGAATATCGGTCCTAGAAAACGAGACCACGTCCAGGGGCCGATACACAAGAAAAAGAAAACAGGGCCCGAGAAAACGAGACTACGAACCAGGGGCCGAGACAACGAGGCAGCGAGAAAACAAACCAGCGTCCAAGAACACGAAACCGCGACCCAGGGGCCGAGGGAACGAGACAACGAGAAAACGAACCAGGGTCCGAGAAAACTGGACCACGACCCAGGCGCCAAGAAAACAAGAAACGAGAACACGAAACCACGATCCAGGGGCAGAGAAAACGATACAACGAACCAGGGGCAGAAAACACGACACCACGACCCAGGGGCCTAGAACACGAGAAAACAAGAAACCGAACCATGGCCTGAGAAAACCAAACCACGACCAAGGGGCCGAGAAAGCGAGAAAACTAACCAGGGTCAAAACAAAAGAAGACCACGACCCAGGAGTCGAGAAAACAAGAAAACGAGACAACGAAACGGGGCCCGAGAAAACGGGACCAAGACCATGGGGCAGACATAATGCGAACACGAGAAACAAACCCGGGTCCGAGCCAGGGGCCGAGAAAGCAAGAAAACGAGAAAACGATCGAGGGCCAGAGAAAACAAGACCACGACCCAGGGGACGATAAAACAAGAAAACAAGACAACGAATCAGGGTCAGAGAAAACGAGACTACGACCCAGGGGCCGACAAAACAAGATAACAACACAACGGACCAGGGGCCGACAAAACGAGACAACAACCCAAGGGCCGAGACACATAGAATACAAGAAAACAAACCGGGGGCCCGAGAAAACGAGACCACGACCCAGGAACAGAGAAAACCCAGGGGCCAAGAAACCGAGAAGCAAGAAAACAAGCCAGGGTCAGAGAAAATAAAACCACAATCCAGGGGCCGAGATACGGAGAACACGAGAAACCGAACCAGGGTCAGAAAAGGAGACCACAAATCAGGGGCCGAGAAAACAAATAACGAACCAGCGTCAGACAAAACGAGACCACGACCCAGGGGCCGAGAACACGAGAAAACGAGAAAATCAACACGTGTCCGAGGAAAATTGACACCACGACCCAGGGGCCGAGAAAACAGAAACATGAGATCACGAACAAGGGCCCGAAACAACAACACCAAAAAACAAAAGCCGAGAAACGAGACAACACAACAACGAACCAGGGTCCGAGAAAACGAGACCACGACCCAGGGGCCGAGAACACGAGAACACGACAAACCAAACCAAAGTCCGAACAAACGAGACCACGACCCAAGAGCACAGAAAACGCGAGAACTAACCAGGGTCCGAGAAAACACGATCACGTCCCAAGGGCCGAGAAAACGAGAAAACGATAAAAGGAATCAGGGCCAGAGAAAACGAGACTACGAACCAGGGGCCGAGAAAACAAGAAACGAAACAACGAGCCGGAACAGAGACGACGAAACTACGACCCAGGGGCCTAGAAATCAAAAAAACAAGAAAACGAACCAGGCCCCGAGAAAACGAGACCACGACCCAGGAGCCGAGGAAATGCGAAAACGCGAAAACGACCCACGACCCAGGGGCCGAGAAAACGAGAAAAAGAGAACACGACCAGGGTCCGAGGAAACCACGACCCAGGGGCCAAGATCACCAGAAAACGCTTGGTTCGAACAAAGCGAGACCACGACCCAGGAGCCGATAAAATGAAGAAACGAGAAAACGAAGCAGGGTCAGAGAATACACGACTACCACCCGGGGGCCGAGAACGAGAACACGAAGATACAAACCAGCGTCTGAGAAAACATAACCACGACCCAGGGGCCGAGAAAACGAGAAAACGAAGCAGGGTCCGTGAAAACTGGACCACGACCCAGGCGCCGAGAAAACTAGAAAACTAGAACGCGAACCAGGATCAGAGAACACGAGACCGCGACCCAGGAGCCGAAAACATTAGCACACAAGAAAAACAAAACAACGAGAACACAAGAAAACGAAGCAGGGCCCGAGAAAACGAAACCACGAACCAAGCGCAGAGAAAACAACAAAACAAGACAACGAACCAGGGGTCGACGTTATTCTCCAATTCGTTCTCTAACGCTGCGGTGCGCACCTGTCGTCAGGGATTCCGCCATTGTGCCAGATCCCCGGAAGGGAGGGGAGGGGGAGGTAGCTTCGCAAGCCCCCCCCCTTTGCACAGGGGGGAGGGGGAGCTTGAAGCCGCTCCCCCCCTGGTGTCCAAACCGAGAAAGGAAGGAGGGGGGGAGGTAGCTTCCGAAACCACCCCTCCTTTGAAAGGTAAGCCCGGGCTCACCTTCTGCTCCAAAAAAGGGGGGAGGGGGGGGGAGCTTCGAAGCCCCCCCCCCTTGAGCCAGAGCCCCCCTAGCTTAGAAAGCCTTACGAAATGGAGGGGGGAGGGTAGCTTCGGAAGCCCCCCCCCTTTTGCAAGGTGGGGGGGGGTAGCTTGAAGCTTGGGCCCCCCTTTTCGTATTCAAATCTCTTCACTTATTGTCGAGCCTGCTGGGGCCCTCGAGGATGCCATTGATTACGTTCTGACAGTCCATGAAGATCCTCAGCGGGGCACTCCATTATTTAGTACTTGTAGCATTGCGTAGAGCCCCCCCGCAAGATATCCTGCATCCATTGTGGCCCTTGCAATGGCCCGTAGCACACATACTCTATGTCGTAGCTGTCTCCTCGGAGCTTCGTGAAGCTCCAGCCTGCTCTCCGCAGCGGGGCGTAGTCACCGTACTGCGGGGGGCTGTCCGCGTAGATGTCCCCTGTCGCGAGCCCCAGCCAGTCGCCCTCGTGAAGCCACTCATCGCTCGACTCTATGCTCCACAAGTTCACTTCCTCGCGGCGCCCGCCGTGATGCCGCGGACCCATAGGCCCTCAGCTCCACGTCCTGGCCATGGGTTGGCGCCTCTCTGTATGATGTGGCGCCCACCCACTTGCTCTCGTAGATGCTGGCTTACACGGCAGACAAAGGTCCTGTGACGGTCCGTCCCCTTCGCCATCCCGCACGCCTTGCGTGTGTCGTCCGTCGCTGTCCCCTTAGCGTAGAGGCGCGCATGCGGCCACGTACCACCACAGAACAGGCTTCGCACTCTAGTGCGGTGTGCCTGCGTCCATCGTCTTTTCAGCGGCCGTTGCAGCAGTGTCCGCACCAGTGCGAGGAAGATGGAGGTGATGCCGTAGTCGTCCCCGTGCTCCTGCCGCCAGCTGTGCTTGAGCTGCTGCTCGATGGTGGTGAGGACGAGGTGGTACAGCTCCTGCAGTCTCGTGTGGCGTAGGTCGTAGACTGCAATGCCGACTGTGATTGTGCATGCGGACTGCGTCATCCAGTCCATCCGCCGCACCGTAGCAATGAAAGCTCCAGCTGGCTCTCGTACTGTCAGCCACGGTGACTTGCACATCGCGAGCTTCATAGACTACGTTCTCCATGCCACGCTCAGCCTATCCGCCAGCTGCTCGTCGAGGGCCACCTACTGCCACGCCGTAGCCCACGCTAGGATGGGCCCGCTGTTGATCAGGTTGTCAGCGTCTACGTTGTCGCTCAGCAGCGTGAGGGGTGTGGACCTTCCCTTAGTGTTTCCCTGCATCGCCATTGCCACGCTAGCTCGTTCAACTTGCTGTGGAGGAGGAGGGGGACGAGGTCGACCGTCCTCATCGTCGACTTTCTTATTCTACTCCCCGAGGGCTGGCCAGACGGCCAGTCCTGGGGGAAGCGGCAGCAAGCGGAGCACTCTCATAGGCCCCATACAACGGTTCTTTTCCATTGGGGGAACTGCCTCGTTGGAAGATAACCATTTGAAGACCCTGAAGCATGCCAAAACATTGTTCTCGGGATTCCAACGCCACGGATCAACCTGATGTTTCGTTTTTGACGATCCTGAGTCGCGCCAGAACGCCATTAATTGGATTTCCAAACCGCGAATTCACGGAACTGTTGTACCCTCAACCCGGGATCCTTCAACCAAAACATATTATGGTATTCTAATCATGGGAATCAGTAAATTCATGCACATGTTATTAACGAATGTGCGCGGCGCTAAGGTGGGAACCACACATTGAAAAGGAACGGCCCTCAATCTGGGAAACTCTTGTAAATGTTTAAAACGAGTGCACGCGGCTCTAAAGGGAGAGCCGCATGTCGAAAACGGGTTCCCTTCAATCAGTGAAACTCTTGCACATGTTTATAGCGACCCGCCCTCAATCTGTGAAGCTGTTGCCAAGGTTGAAGCTTCAGGGTCATGAATGGTGAGGAAGTCTCAGGCGGAACGCCCGGCCCGCCCTAAACACTGGCCTCGGGGTGCGACAGGGAGAAGTTATCACGAGGTCTACTGTTACCTCATCGTCTACCATTTTATGATACTCCCCCAGGGCTGGCCAGACGGCCAGTCCTGGGGGAGGCGGCAGTATGCGGATCACCCTCGTGCCATCAGGAAAAACGGAGGAGGAGGACGAGAAGGAGGAGGGGGAGGAGGAGGAGGAGCAGCAGACGCTTAGAATCTGGCCAACGTCAAAACAAAAAGGAGGAGGTGGAGGAGGAGGAGGAGGAAGAGGAGGAGGAGGATGGGGAGGAGAGAGAGGAGAGAAGGGAGGGAGGGAGGGAGAGGAGGAGGAGGAGGGAGGAGGAGACGGAGGGGGAGGGAGGGAGGAGGAGGAGGGAGGGAGGAGGGAGGGAGGAGGAGGCCGCGAGGCGGGCGGGAGGCCGCGAGGCCAGCCTCCGCTCGGGGAGGCCGCGAGGCGGGCGGGCCTCGACGGGCTTTTGGGGGCCCAGGTCGGAAGGAGCCGTCAACAGCGTGATCGTTTTCTTATTGATTGTTCTGCCGATCGGCGCGGGCCCTCGCAGCCCCCCACCGTCCTCCCCCCTTGGAGTGGATCTCGGCTGGTTCTGGCGCCTGTTTCGAGCAGGTGGAGTCCCTCCCCCATAGGACGCACTGTTGCAAACAGTCGCGCTACGCAGAGGTCTGGAGCCAGACCCCCTCCTCCCCCCCCCCCTTTCCGCCCAATGTCGAAACGCCGAAGAACAAAACGCTCAACAATCGGCGCAAGGATTAAGAATTGAGCAGGTCCGAGAGTTAGAGAGCGCCTTCCTCTGCGGGATCACCAAGACAGGGACGTCCCGCCTCGCCGGTTTACGCCGACGAGTCTGTGCAGAATCCGACGGTTCGCTGATGTCCAACGTTTTGACTTGAGGCCTGGTGTGGCGCATCGATCACAAGCGGCCGTCAAACATTGGCGCAAGGGTTATAGACCGACCCTGTGCTTTTCGGGCTTGGGATCTCTATCCTGGAATGTCCGCCTTCCCTTTGGGGTATCTCCATGGGGCCTCCTCGGATGAGCGCTGGAGGAGGAGGAGGAGGAGGAGGAGGACGCGGGTGATGGGGGCCCAGACCTCGCGCCGTAGACGATTTGCAGCGGGATGTGCTTTCTGCCCCAGAGAGGGGTCGAGATTTATGGTGGCCCACGGTGCGAACAGATCTCAGCGTCGGGTGTATGGGAAGGAATGGGAGGAGGAGGAGGAAGCAGGATCACCACGGTGAGAGGGGGAGGGAGAAGGCGAGGGAGAGACGTAAAGACGGTGGAAGCAGTACTTCTAAATCGTTTGGGTCGGTCCAAGGGCGGATCTGCGGCCCCATATTTGATTTCCTGGTACACACAATTATGTCGTCTTTGAGCCGTATCGTCCTCGCTTTATCTAGATGCTTCGAGTAATCACACCAGCACATCGAGAACCGATGCCCCGACGAGTTGCCATTATCAGGGATGTGGATGGAACAACGGGCTGAGTATGACGTCATACCTCAAGAGGGGGAGACGGAATCGGAGGAGCAGGATGAGGAGGAGGAGGAGGAGGATGAGGAGGAGGAGGAGGAGGAGGAGGAGGAGGAGGAGGGAGAGGGGACGGGGGAGGAGGGAGGAGGAAGGAGGAGAAACAGGCGGATGAGGAGGAGTAGGAGGAGGAGGAGCAGGAGGAGGAGGAGGAGGGCGAGCAGAAAGGCCAGAGGCCTCTTGGATCCCTCTCGGAGTCTCCTCGGATTTCTTCAGAGAGCTTCTTGGAGTCCCCTTGGGGGTTTCTTGGGGATCTCTTTGCAGTCCCGGGGGCCTCTTGGGGCGCCTTGGGTGGGAGCCTCTTCGGGCCTGTTGGGGGTCTCTTGGGAGCCTATTGAGGGCATCTTGAGGGCCTCTGGGGGCCTCCTGTGCACCTCTTGGGGCCTTCTTGGGGCACCCTTGGGAGCCTTGGGGGCCATCTTGGAGGAGATCGATCAAATGAGGGGCCGTAGGACATTCAGGTCCCGCCCCCAGGAGGCCAACATGTGGCCAACACCTTCGTAAAATCGATGTTTTCAGTCTTCTCGTCGTTGCCTCTTGGGGCACCCTCGGGAGCTCTGGGGGGCCTCTTGGGGCCTCTTGGGGGTCTCTTGGGAGCCTATCGGGAGCATCTTGGGGGCCTCGTGGCGGCCTCTTGGGGCCTCCTGGGCACCTCTTGGGGCCGTCTGGGGGGCACCCTTGGGAGCCTCAGGGGTCATCTCGGAGGAGATCGAGCACAGGTGGTGGGCTCCTTCAGTAGTAGTCGCCAACATGTGGCCATCACCTGCGTAAACTCAATGATGTTCGTCTTCTCGCCGGGGCCTCTGGGGGCGTCTTGGGTGCCTCGGGGGCCTGTTGGGGCGTCTTCGGGGTCTCTTGGGAGCCTCTTGGGCTCTTGGGGTCATCCTGGAGGTCTCTTGGGGGCCTCTTGTGTCCTCCTGGGTACCTCTTGGGGCCATCCTGGAGCACCCTTGGGAGCCTCAGGGGGCATCTTGGGGCCATTTGGAGGGGATCAATCAAAGGAGGTGGGCTCTTTAAGTAGGCCCCCCCCCCAGGAGGCCAAAATGTTGCCAACATTTTAGTAACATCGACGGTTGTGGCTTCCTCGCCGAGGCCATCCTGGACGCTCCAACGACCCTCGGAACGTCCCCTCCAGACCCAGGGGGAAGGGGTAGGGGGAGGGATCAAAACACCCTCCCCGCCCGCAAGCTGCCTCGCTCACTCCCATCCGCCCTCCTCACATGTAAGTAGCACCTGGACCTGAGCACGCTCAGCGGTTGCTTTCGGATGGACAGCTATCGGGAGCCAATGCAGGCCCCACGTGCGCCATGGGGCCAGGTGCGCCACGCGTGCCAGGCGCTCCAGGTGCGCCAGGCACCCCTGGGGCCCAAGCGTGCCAGGCACGCCTCGCTCGCCAGATGCGGCAGTCGTCCACGTGCGCCGTGCGTGCCGCACGGCCCGGCCGCGCCAGGTGAGCCACGTCGGGGGCACCCGCAAAGTTTGCCAGGTGCGCCCGCGCACGTGACAGCACACACATCACCACCCACCAATCCACCCCAACCCAACCCGAAGGCTCAGATTTACCCTCGATTTCTAGTGGGGGGGGGTCCGGGAACATCGAAAAAACACATATGGAGCCCATACCCCCCCCAACCCGAAAGTCGGGTCTTCGGGTTGGGTTGGGGTGGTCTGGTAGGTAGTCAACACAGGGATGCATGGCGGCAGGCCATCATGGTGTCTGGTGGGCCTGCACACAGCAGGCAATACGCCAGCACCCTCGCGGCAGTTGTCAAGCATGACCGGACAGTGATCGCGGGATGGCCACGCGTGGTCCAGATTCAGCCGCGAAGCACACGTTGCGTAGTTTTTTTGTGACAGGGACGGTGGCCTTGCGCAGAGCAGGCGCTATGAGGGCACTCCCGCCGTCCCCAGTAAAAAAAAAGTACAAAGTGCTCGCGGGGCCCACGAGCATGACCCAATATTTTGCCCCAGAGTTTGCTTTGTATTGCTTTTTACAGGGATGGGAAGGGGGGTCCGCATTGGTCCTGGTTGGCTGCCGGTCGCTTGGGAGAGGGGAGGGTTTAGTAATAGGGAACAGTGATAATCCCCTCCCCGAAGGGGAAGGGGGAATGTGGAAGAGGAAGCTCCCTGAACCACTCACGCCAAGAGGGCTGGTGGGATTCGGATGCAAATGCCAACTCCGCAGAGGTAGCTAAACATACATATTCTGTGAGATCGGGGAGAGGAGGGGGGCGAAAGGAGAAGGGCTTTTTCTTTTGTTCCCAACCATCCTGTGGTTTTGGGTCCTCGTTTTGACAAGACAGCGCCCCGCGTCTCATTTCTTCCCTCCCGCTGCCCCCCTCCTCCCTGCTCCCACCCCTTGCATCTGCCCTCCGCATGTCCATTTTGGTACACCCCTCACGCGTTTCGTGGCCCCAGGGGGGCTCCACCGAAGGCCCCAGAGGGAGCGTTCGCATGCGGGCGCCACGCCCGTTCCGGCACACCCCTCACGCGTTTCGTGCCCCCCTTGGGAGCTTCACCGCAAGCCCCAGAGGGAGCGTTCGCATTTGGGCGTCACGCCCGTTTCGGCACACCCCTCGCACGTTTCGTGGCCCCATAAGGGGGCTCCACCGCAAGCTCCAGAGGGAGCGTTCGCCTGTGGGCGTCCCGCCCGTCTCGGCGCACCCCTCACACGTTTCGTGGCCCCATAGGGAGCTCCACCGAAGGCCCCATAGGGATCTTTGCTCGTTTCGGCACTTTCATCACGCGTTTCGTGGCCCCGTCTGGTGCTTTGTCCAAGGCCCGAATGGCACTGTCTGCATGCGCCCCCCATTTCGGCATGCTCCTCGCGCGTTTCTTTGCCCATGAGGAATCCAGCGAAGACCATACTCACAGCTGTACTACTCACAGCTGCATATGGTTGGGTACTTCGCCAGTATACTTGTCTTGCTTCATCCCCTGCGTCGGAAGAGCAGACTCGGGCCGCTGGCCACAGACATCCCAAGTCCAGCGACGTCAGCGTTTTTCGGGCACGTACTTGCGCAATCGGACTGCGCTTCATGAGGCGAAAAGTTAGAGCAGTCATAAGCTTCTAGCTTGTCTACGACTGCCAAGGGTGCTCTCTAGTGACACATCGTCACACGTCTGTGTAACTCAAACATGGGGCCCAGGTAACAGGGGGTCTGGATGGCACTGAAGCGTCTGACGGCCCCGCGCGAAAGTGATTATGCTTTTTCGCCATCCGTTGCTTTGCATGCACGCAAGCGACCTCGGGACATGCTCCTCCTCCTCCTATACATGCCACAGACGGCAGACAGGCGTCTGGGAACTGTTCCGAGGACGTCGGCGGCTCCTTTGCGGCAGTCGTCGCGTCGAGGGTTGACGCGCCTAGTATGGCGTGCGCCGTCTGGTACTGCACGCGCGTTGCAGTTGCAATGCGCGCGGACGACATGTTGCAGGTGTGCTGCAGACGGGCAATCGCATATGTAACCATACCGCTACCTTTCCCTCGTTTTCCCCTTTTGGGGACTCCTGGGCCTCCGTCGTCGCCACCGCTGGATTTGCCTCGAAATCCTGGTTAGAACGTACACCAGGAGAGGTCCCGGGAGTAGCGGTATCGGTATCTTTTGGTGCCCCCATGTATTGCGCCAGAGAGTTGTGTTGGACTGTATTGCAGCTGTCGTGCCGCACGCAGGCATCCAGCAATACATTCTCGCCGCGGAACAGATTGCAAGCCCCACATCTATTGCAACCCTCCATGGTATTGCAATGTATTGCAGCTGGCGGGTTGCATTGCTGTGCTGTGGTGGCCGATTGCGGCACGACCGACCATATTCGACCTGATCTCATTTACATCCCCGACTCAGGCACCTGAGGCACCAAAGAGCGTCTTCCGATTCCGATGGCGGAATCCGAATTTTCTTTATAACGAATTGGCGGGCCATGACACCTCGATCTCGCATGGACTTTGAAGATCCGTACAATAACTCCTGGCGGTGCGAACTACCTTTGGTTACGCCGCCATGGGACAGCAGCGACTCAGACCCAAAGTCCAAAAGTACCCCCCTTTACAGTTGGACTCATGTTTTCTCGTGCCTAGAACACGGCACGCGCGAAGAACACATAATCTTATTCCAGAAACCTTGCTGGGGTTTGCCATCCGTCTACAGGAATTCGCAGTACACAGGGTAGTAAATTGCATTTGGTGGGTCGGCAATGTTCGGGCGGGGCTAGGACGACTCGAGAAATCCGCTCCAGAGCTTTCTGAAACGCTCTCAGCGCGTTGTGGAACGCTCTGAAAAGGCCGCGGCGCCCGAGACATCTTCCAGAGCCGCCCGATCTCAGAGATTTTCGATGTACCTTCACCCGATGTTGTCTTCGTCCGCGTTTCATCTTATAATCTTGTGCCCGAAGCAGTAGTCCTGTCGGGGCATACCATCAACCTACAAGAATCGGAGTACACAGGGCAGTAGACTGCACCTGGTGAGTCGGCACTGTATCGACGCCCCATCTTCCATGTTCTCCTCCTCGATCTCCATGCGCCCCTCCGTCGCTCCGCTCGCTGAGGCTCTTGGTTCAGCAAGCCGGCGCCGCCGTCGCTGCCCCTCGGCTTGTTCAGGCCCAAGGAGAGTTTGTCGCAGAATTTTCTTGCCGACCCCAACATCATCCACAACATGGTTCGCTCACGGCCGAGACGCTATGCTGGGGAAGTGGGTCTGTGTGAGCAGAAGACAGCTTTGGCCCTGGGAGTGTGGTTCGAGAGGCTGCCTGCATTATGCTCTTCGGTTTCCGTCGGAGCCTGCTGGCTCTCAGCAGTTGGCAGGGGCTTAAGACTGTGAATCTCACTTTGCTGGCCTTCATTCCCTGCATGCAGCGCCAGTGGGACAATCGTTCCACTCGCCCTCTCCCTCACTTGCCATTCTGTATCGGTTACTCCCCCTTGTATTTCACTTGCTCCTGCTCATCATTTCCCTCCCCTCCCCTTTTCCTTTCACCGAGAACACCGAAACACACGCACACACACAAATAGCTCTTGACGCCTCACACATGCCCCATAGCCCATCCAGCAACTATGGCCAGGCGAGTTGTATCGATCAGGAAGAGCGCGATCAGCCTGAGCAGGCCCAGGAGGTTCCATCAATGTTTTTGCGGATCTTTCGATACGGGAGCCTCTTGGCAGCGGGCCCTCTCGGGGCCATTCTCGAAGCCTCTGGGACCCTCCTGAGGGCATTTTCGAGGCCATCGAGCAGAGAAGTGGGGGGGACTGAGTACGGCCACCTCCGTGGGAGGCCGAACAGTCGCGTCATGGATGGGCTTCCTGGCTCCCTCAGCCCAAGCGCATCCCGGGATCCTGAGGAACCCATCGAAGTGGTGGAGGAAACAGTCGGGGAATGGATTATTTGGAATGATTCGGAATCCCAGGGGGTCCCAATTCCTGAGACAGCTTCCGGCTCGCGCCGACCCCCGAGACAGCACCCAGCGCGCGCCCCCCGAGACAGCTCCCGGCTCGCTCTTCGACCGGGATCTGCGAAGGCTGGGCCGGGCCGCAGCGCCGAAGGCCCCCCTCCTGCAAGCAGTGGCGAATCGTCCTGGCGTGCCTGTAGGCCAACCAAACAAGGTTCTAAGAACCTTTCTGGTGGTTTCCACGAAATGTTCTTAGAACATTTCTGGTTGGGGCTGTCTTGTTTTAACACATCGGCTTTATGTTCTAAGAACATTGGTCTTGTTCTTAGAGCGTTTCTGGGTTCTAAGAACATGTCGTGGTAGGCCTATAGGAATGCCGGGACGGTCGGTCCCTGCTCAGCTCCTGGGCGGGGCGAGCAGGCGGGTCGCGCACCTCACCATCTTCACCACCCGCCCCCCCCACCCCCTTTACAGCCAACCCTCATGATTAGCGAGGATGGGCAACCTCCCCAGGGCTATCCTTGCCATCCCTGCCTCCTCGGCCCATCCTCGGCCACTCTCGTGGACCGCGCCCCGCTCGGAGAGCTTCGAGACGGCCCTCCGACGGCCCGTGCCTCCCCGTCGCGCGTCCGGTTGCCTGCAGCCCTGCTCCGCCTCTGCCCCTTGCGCAGGCTCCGCCCCGCCTCTGGCCACCCCTCGGCCCGGGGGGGGGGAGGGGAGGAGGCAGAGGCCCTTCGCCCCCCCCATCCAAACACCTCCCTCCTTTCCCTCGCTTCCCAGCCTCCTTTCCCTCCCTCCTTTCCCTCCGTCTCTGTCCCTCGCTCCTTTCCCTCCCTCTTTTCCCTCCCTCCTTTCCTTTCCTCCTTTCCCTCCATTCCCTCCCTCCTTTCCCTCCCTCCTTTCTCTCCCTCCTTTCCCTCCCTCCTTTCCCTCCCTCTCCCTCCCTCCTTTCCCTCCCTCCTTTCCCTCCCTTTCCTCCCTCCTTTCCCTCCTCCCTCTGGCCCCATCCAGTCGAGCAGCGCGCGCCCCGTCGCTTCCCCCACACGCCCTGCCACTCCTCTTCCCCCGCGCGCCCCCCGACCTCCTGCTGGGGAGAAGGTGCGGGCGGTCGAGAACGACTCGCCAAACGGGCGCACCGTGGTGGAGCTCGGCCCCGGCACAGGTGACCGCCCTGTCGTACGACCGCTGTCGCGGCAGGAGCAGAGATAGCAAGAGGAGGGAGGAGGATCAGGAGTGGGATGGGGACGAGGAGAAGGGGGATGACGATGATGACGATGTTGACGACGATGATGACGATGACGATGACGATGACGATGACGATGACGATGACGATGACGATGATGTTGCTGATGATGATGAGGAGGAGGATGATGTAAGGAGGCTGACGCTGATGCGGATGATGATGCAGCTGATGATGATGGTGATGATGGTGATGATGATGTTGTTGCTGATGCTGATGCTGATAATGATGCTGATGATGGTGATGAGGACGAGGATGAGGGTGATTATGATGCTGGCTGATGATGGTTATGATAATGATGGTGATGGTGATGGTGACGATGATGACGACAATGTCAGTAACGATGACGACGATTGAATTCATAACGATGATGAGATTGGTCATGATGATCATGTTGAGCATGATGCTGATGCTGATGATGATGTCGATGTTGGCGATGGTGATGAGGATGAGGATGAGGTTGAGGATGATGATAAGGAGGATTATGATGACTGCGATTATAATGACGATATTGACGACGACGATGTCGATGATAATGACGATGATGATGACGACGATGACGATGATGACGGTGATGTTGATAACGGTGATGATGGTGATTTTGCTAATGTCGACGATGACGATGGTGATGATGATGATGATGATGATGATGCTAATGGTGATGGTGATGGTGAATGTGATGATGAGGATGATGATGATGATATGATGATGATGACGATGCTGATGACGATGACGATGATGATGACGACGACGATGAAGTTGATGACGATGATGCTGACGGTTGTGATAGTGATGGTGACGGTGATGATTGTGATAAGGATGAGAATGAGGTTGGAGATGAGGACGTGGAGCATGACGATGAAAGCGATTCAGATGATGACGTTTATGCCGATGTTGATGATGATGGTGGCGATGTTGATGATGCTGATGTTGATGATGATGGAGATGGTGATGATGCTGCTGATGATGGTGATGCTGATGCTGAAGGTGATGGTGAGAGCGAGTGTTACGATGATAATGTTGGTGATGGTGACGATGTTGCTGACGATGATGTTGATGATGCCGATGATTTTGATGGTGATGATGGTGATGATGATGCAGATGAGGACGCCGATGGCGATGACGATGACAATGATCATTGCGATGATGCTGACGATGATGATGATGATGCTGATGATGATGATGATGAGGATGCTAATGATGATGATGATGATGATGCTGGTGATGGTTGTGATGGTGATGGTGATGTTGAGGGTGATTGAGGCGGTGGTGGTTGTGGTGGTGCCGATGAGTATGATGCTGATGATGCTGATGGTGACGGTTGTGATGATGATCATGAGGATGGTGGTGTTGATGATGATGTGATGACAATTGTGGTGTTGCTGATGATCATGATGAACATGCTGTTGTTGACGATGATGATGATGATGATGATGATGATGCTGATGATGATACCGATGATGATGGTGAGGCTGACGATGATGATGATGGTAGGGATCGTAGCGTTGATGTTGCTGATGCTGATTACAGTGATGATGATGCTGATGCTGATGCTGATGATGATGATGACGATGATGGTACTGATGCTGCTGATGATGATGATGGTTGTGGCGGTTGCGGTGGTGGTGGCGACTGTGGTGGTGGTGATAGTGGTGGGGATACTGATGTTGATTATGGTGCTGCTGCTGCTGCTGCTGCTGCTATTGATGCTGATGTTGATGCTGCTGCTGATGATGCTGATGATGATGGTGATGATGATGATGCTGGTGATGATGATGATTATGATGATGATGATGATGATGATGATGATGATGATGATGATGATGACGATGGTGATGACGAGGATGCTGATGATGAGGATGATGATGCTAGTGGTGTGGAGGGGGAGGACGAGGAAGAGGAGAAAGAGGAGGAGGCTGAGGAGGAGGAGGACGAGGAGGAGGAGGAGGGGGATGGCCTTCGGGCAGCGAGGACGGGGGGACGAGAAGGACGATGATGATGATGATGATGATGATGATGACGAGGAGGAGGAGGAGGAGGAGGAGGAGGAGGAGGAGGAGGAGGAGAGGTGGATTAGAAGGAGAAGGGTATCCGGAGGGGGAGGACAATGACGAGGGTAGGGGAAGAGGGATAGGGGGTACGCAGATGGGTGAGGACGAGTAGAAGAAGACGGGAGAAGGCAGATTGATGAAAGTGGGGACACGGAGAGAGAAGATCGGAAGGACGAATTGAAATTCTAGACGTTTCGCGTATCCCCACCAGCCCGTCCAGAAACGACGCCCAGGCGAGTAGAGGGTCGTCCTGAGGGGCTTTTCGGCGTCTTGGGTGCCTCGGGGGGGCCTCTTTGGGCCGTTTGGGATCCTCTTGGGGGCCTCCTGGGGGCCTCTTGGGGCCATCTTGGGGCCATCTTGGGGCCTCTTGGTGCCTCCTGGGCGCTTCTTGGGGCCATCTTGGAGGAAATCGATCAAAGAAGAGGGGAGCTTCAATTAGTGCTGCCCCCTCTGGGGGCCAAAATGGGGCCAAAACCTTAGTAAAATCAATGATTTTGGCTTCCTCGGCGAGGCCGTTTTGGACGCTCTGACCGCTCCCCGCCCCCCCTGTCCAGGTCAGTGGGGAGGGGGTAGGGGGAGGGGTAAACCCCTCCCCGAAGGGGAAGAAGGAGGGGTGGAAGAGGAAACGCTCTAAACCACCGACGCCCAGAGGGCTGGTGGGATTTATGTTGGCGAAGGACCCAACCAGATGTAGTTGTGAGTGCCGTCATTGCGTGTATCGCCTTTGGGGGATCTCCTGCTGGGGCCATGAAAGATGCGACGGGTGTGCCGATACGGGGCGCGGCCGTTCCGTGGGCGTTGCCATTGGCGCTTTAGGTGGAGCCCGCTACATGACCGCGAAACGTCTAAGGGATGCGCCGCAATGGAACGAGGCAGCCACTGGGGCCTTCAGTGGAGCTCCCCATGGGGCCACCAAGCGCTATTCTTGGTGGGGGAGCCGCATGTGAGTGCAGCCACTGGGGCCTTCGGTGGAGCTCCCCATGGGGCCACGAAACGCTGTACTGGGTGGGGGAACCGCATGCGCATGCAGCCACGGGGGCCTGCGGTGGAGCTCCTCATGGGGGGCACGAAACGCTGTACTGGGCGGGGGAAATCGCGTGCGAGTACAGCCACTGGTGCATTCGGTGGAGCTCCCTATGGGGCCACCAAGCCTTGTGCTGGGCGGGGGAGACGCATGCGAGAGCAGCCGCTGGGGCCTTCAGTGGAGCTCCCCATGGGGCCACGAAACGCTGTACTGGGCGGGGGTCCCGCATGTGAGAGCAGCCACTGGGGGGGCCTTCGGTGGAGCTCCCGATGGGGCCACGAAACGTTGCATGGGTGGGGGAACCGCGCGAGATTGCAGCCACTGTGGCTTTCGGTGGAGCTTCCTATGGGGCTACCAAGCCTTGTGCTGGGCGGGGAAGACGCATGCGAGAGCAGCGAGTGCAGCCACTGGGGCTTTCGGTGGAGCTCCTCATAGGGCCACGAAATGCTGTACCTGGCGGGGATCCCGCATGCGAGAGCAGCCACTGGGCCTTCGGTGGAACTCCCTATGGGGCCACGAAACGCTGTGCTGGGTGGGGGAACCGCGCGCGAGTGCAGCCACGGGAGCCCCCGGAGGAGCTCCCCATGGGACCACGAGGCGCTGCATTGGGTGGGGGATCTACATGGACGAGGATTGGGTGGAAACGGTGGACGGGGAGGATGACAAGGAGTGAGGACGACTAAATGTAGGAGGGCCTTCTCCTCGTCCCTTCTCCCTTCAACACACCCCAATTACGCCCCCTCGTCATCCCTTCCTCTCTCCCCCCCTTTATCATCTGTCCTCCGTTCTCTCCCTCCTAGTCCCCCGTCCTTCTGGGGACAGGGGGGAGGAAGGCTGGGCTTCGGGGACAGGGTCCCTTCAACAGGGGAGTCGGAGCGAGATGCGCGGGTGGGGCGACGGGGGGCAGGAGCCCCGCGGAGTCACTTCTTGATCCTGCGCCTGCGTAGAGTCCTGCCGCCCGTGCGCCTTGCGACCCCATGCCTTCACAAAAGCATCGCCCTCCCACCCCAGGCGCGCTGACGTCCCGGCTTCATCCGCGGTTCCCCGAGATGATCGGGATTGAGCTGGACCAGCGCGCCTTGAAAGTGCTGGCGCACAAGGTGCCCCCCTTGCCTCGTTGGGCTGACCTCAGAGAAGGAACAGTTACCCATACCTCTACCCTTCCCTCGGTTTTCCCTTTCCGGGCCTCCTGGGAGTTCCTCGTCGCCACCGCTGGATTTGCTTTGAAATTCTGGTCAGAACGCACCCCGGGAGAGGTCCAGGTAGTAGCGGTATTGGTACCCTTCGGTTTCCCCATGACCGCCAGACTTCATTGCCGACGACGCGCGCTCCCGAGTCAACTCATCCTCCGAATTGACTCCTCTTCGGCGACTTTGCCGGCGACTCCCCCCCCCCCGTTCTTCCAGCCTGGAGCGCAGGAGAGCCGTGCCCAGCCGCAGAGCGGGAGCCCCCCGCCCCCCCGCCCAGACGCAGGATGGGGGGGGCAGCAGGAGGTTTCGTCCCCCGCTGTAGAATAGTAAGTCGGGCGTGTCCCTCTACAGGAGGAATAAAGATGGTCAAACAATAGTCAGGGGACGGCTGTTCCAGGATCTGTTGACTATGTTGGAGCATGGTTTTACTATTTGTTGTTCTTCCTCCAAAATCAGCCTGCAGGGGGACATGCCCGACCTAAGGGTAGCAGGAGGGGTTATCCCCCCCTGGAGGATGGCCGCCTCGCCTGCTGCCATCCGCCCAACCGCCGCATGAGTAGCACCCGAGTCTCAGCATGGGCAGGGGCCGACAACGGCAACCATTGCGGGCAAGACTTGAGTCCATCTCCACTGCAGCTTGGAGTTCCGGGCTCCCTTCCAAACAAAGAACCCCGAGGCGCACTGGATATGGATGTGAATCTGGCCCCTGTGGAGGCTCGTTCTTCTGTCCATATCCAGTGCGCCTCGGCCTTGCGGTGCGCCTTCCAAGAGAGTCCCAGACGTATGTGCTGGATATGCAAATAATGATTGCCCGCAACCATCGGGAACCACTGCAGACGCCAGCCACGTTCGCGACGCCCGCGAGGTGTGCCACGCGTGCCAGCGCACTCCCCATCGACCCCGTCGCACACCGATCCAAAATGATCACAGGGCGCCCGCTCATGGTCCAAAGTTTTGCTGCAACGTGCGCTTTGCATGTGTTTCGGACAGGGAGGGCCGGCCTGCACGCACCCCGGGCAACATGACGGCACCCCCGCCGCCCCCTGCCAGAACAGAACCGAGAGTATTCGCGGGGCGCCCGGATCACTGTCGCTTGTTATCCAACCACTTAAGCACAGGCGGCCCTGCAAAATCAATGGTATTATTGTGTCCTGTGTCTCGCGACCCATGCCTCTTACATCCCTGTGGCAATGTGGCCCTCGGAAGGGTCTTGTGTCCTCTCGCGTGTCCTCTCCAATCAAGTCCGACTTTAACACCCGAGGCTGAGTGCTAGTTGCGCTTCCACGCGTGACCGCGCACATCGGGAATCTTGTCGACACTCCACCACCCCACCGCCCTTCTCACATCACCACGCCAGAGAAAATCCCAATCGGTGAATGGTTTGAAAATCAGTGATGTGGATACGATAGTGGAATCGATAGTGAGGACGTTTGTAAGGTCGATCGTGAGACAGAGTGTGAAGTCGATTCAATGAGATGGATTGTGAGATCACTCGTGCGATTGCTCGTGCGATCTATAACTAGTGAGATCGATTGTGAGATCGATGCTGAGATCGATAATTAGATCGATAGAGAGGTGGGTAATGAGATCGATGGTGAAACCGATCGATAAGAAAACCGACCAGAAACCCGGGAACCCCGCCGCCCACCGAAATCGGCCCAGAACCAGGAACTTGGGAACCCGGAGCACGGAACCTGGGACCCTGGCCGCCCGCCGAAATCGGCCCGCCATTTTCGCCAAACGTTTCAGTTACATTAGGGAAAACCCAATCAGTGGATGGTTTGAAAATTAGTGATCAAGATATTGAGATCGTGTGCGCGATCGATAGTGGAAACGATCGTAAGGACGATTGTAAGGTCGATCGTGAGACCGAGAGTGAAGTCGATTCAATGAGTTCGATAGTCAGATTGATCGTGAGAGCGCTCGTGCAATCTATTATAACTAGTTAGATCGATGCTGAGATCGATAATGAGATCGATTGTGAGATCGGTAGAGAGGTGTATAATGAGATCTATGGTGAAACCGATCGATAAGAAGACCAACCGGGAACCCTGGACCCCGGGAAACCCGCCGCACACCGAAATCGGCCCGGAACCCGGGAACCCAGAACCAGGAACCCGGGAACCCGGCCGCCCACCGAAATCGGCCCGGCATTTTCGCCAAATTTTCCAATATCAGCTAGAACCCTTCAGTGCAAGCATTGATTGGGGAATATCCGCTAGGACCCCTTCACTGCAAGCACTAACTCGGGAAATACAATGCGAAATGGCGGCTGGCTCATCGGCGTGGTGTATGGTGCGTGTGTGTGTGTGTGCACCCGCAATCATTTTGCACTTGTTTTCGCCAGAGATGGTGGACCTGCACCACCACCACCGCTGCCCGCAAACAGAGCGGTGTAATCGCGCCCCCTGCATACGTATATCTGAAGATGCTACTGCAAGGAACATGCTGCAGTGCTCTTCCGTCGGGATCCCGCAAAGGGGTGTGTGAGTTCGATCGGCTTTTGCACCGAACCGCCCAAAACAGATGCCCCCCAGCCGCCGCCAGCTCCCGATAAGTAGTTGTCGATAGGTGGGGCATACGGGGGGCATCTGGTTGCGGCAGTTCGGTGCACCAGCGGATCGAATTCATGCCCCCCATCAGGATCACCCTCCCTTTGGTGGGCCCCGATTCTGTCAGGGGTGGCGGGCCTCCACACCAGGCAGTGTGGTGCACACCGGGCAGAGTGCCTGATGAGCACGCTCGGCACGCCCTTCGCTTCTCAACAGAGGCCGCAGTTCAGAGCATTCGCGAGCGCTCCGTGTTGGCGGAAGTTTGCGGTTTGTGCTGTATCGTCTCGCCTTCCTCCCCCTCCTCTTGCTGCACGATAAGCATGGCGCCAATATCGCAGAGCGGATTTCGTTTAGACAACAATAGGATGGGTCCAGAGAGTGTTGGAGAATTTCGTTCCGGATTTCGAGGTGAATTTCGTGTGGATTTATTTCGGCCAGGCATGAAGATTGCAAACCATCCACGTGAACTTCACTTCGTTCTTCGCTCGCCGTTTCGGGGTTTTGCATTGACAGATATCCACGCCAAAAATACGCTGCAGCACGTCTGCAAGGTCGGTGCAATGACGATCGCATGATTCAATCCAACAGCGATTGCTGGTAGGCCGCCGTGCCCGCGAAGCGGCAATCGGCGCGCGCTCTCGTTTGCCCACGCGCTCCGGCGTGTGGCACTTCTGTTCCGCTCTGTTCTCCCCCCTCCGCCGCCGCCCAGATCAAAAAGCAATGCAAAGTGACGGGGGGGGCCCCCCGCGCATGGTGCAAGGTTTTGCTGCGCGTGCACTTTTGAATCTATTTGTTATATTAGGGATGGCGCCGGGTCGGCGGGATGATTATTGGTCAGCCGCCCGTTGAATGGGGATGGGGGTCTGAATTATTCTTGTAGGTATTCTTATCGAAAAGGCCTGCGGCCTACGGCGAATCACCGCCGCCCCGTGCCTTCTGGAATCGCCCATGCGGTCGAGCGTTGCGGCCAGAGCTCGGCCAGGCTATCGGACTATGTGTTCCTCGAGCCGTTGTGGAAACCCTTCGGGGAGCACGTGGGGGGAGAGAGAAGATGAAGAGAGGGAGGTAAAAGGAGGGAGGAAGAGGAGGAGCAGCAGGCGGCCTCTTGGGAGCCTCCTGGGGCCTCCTGGGATCCTCCTGGGGGCCTCTTTGAGGCTTCTTGGAGGCTTCCTCGGGCCTCTTGGGGGCCTCTGGGGGCTCCTTGGGAAGCTCCTTGGCCGTCTGAGGGCGTTCCTGGACCGCGTGGCGCCGTCGGAAAGCGTCTTGGGGGCTCCTCTGGGCAGTCCTGGGGCGCTTCAGGGCCGTCTTATAGGCTGGGCGTCTTGGAGGTCTCCTGGACTGTCATGAGGCCCTCTTGGGGCCGTCTTGGGGCCTCGTGGGTCGTCAGGGGGGCATCTCGGAGGCCTCGTGGGTGCTCTGTGGGCCATCTTGGTGACCTCTGGGGCCGTCTCAGGCAGTTAACTCTTCGGGGCTCCTTAGAGGTCCTTCTGGAGGCCTCTTTGGCCGCCTTCGAGGCCTCGTGGGCCGTCGTCGGCGATTCTGAGGCCAGCTTGAGCCATCGTGTGAGCATCTCGGCCCATCCTGGGGGCATCTTTGGGGCCAGTTTGGGCTCTCTTGGTGCCCTCTTGGTGCCGTCTTTGAGACCATCTTGGCTGTCTTGAAGGCCATCTTGGGCCCGCCTGGAGCGCGAAGACCGACCTGGGACGCGTATGGACCCTTACTTACAGGACGGAGTGCCGACGGGAAACATTTTTCTTTGTGCCCTTCTGGATGGCTGGCGCATGAGGCCAAAGGCATGCGCGCATAGGGTCGCGATTCTCGGTATGGTTTTACCGATCCCCATCCCCATCTCCATCCCCTTCGAGGCCCCCACCAAATTACCCCCCCCCCCGTTGGGGAGGCACCCCTCGAAACCCGAGGGGAACTGCCTGGATCCCCATCTTAGGGGGACACGTGGGCCAGCGGGGCCCAGGCCACGCCGCTGGGGCTGGTGATCGGTTCAACGATGCTCAGATTCGTTAGCCTTATGTTGTTCCCGTCCTACTTAAGGGCCGCATCCCAGAAATAATTTCGAGCACCCGGAAAAGTGTCAAAAGAGTGCCGAACCAGTGTCGGGCGAGTGTCTCCCAGGGCCCGACACGTGAACACCCTTGAGTTTCGGTATTTTTTGGGGCGCTCGAAGTCCTTCTTGGTGATCAGGGCTGAAGTAGATTGGAACCTCACAACGTTAGCCGGGTTCCTCGATGCTCAGGGTCGTTAGCCGGGAGAACTGCCAAGGGGAGTGCGAGGGGCCTGGCCTCGGCGGGCCCAGAGCTAGTGGCACGAATTGCGGCCCTGCTCTGCCAGCCTCGAACTGATCCCCAGCCCTGAGATTGACACATCAAAAAGCGATGACAATCTTAGGGATGCGCCCTCAGAAAATCAGGGAATCCCTAAGAGCGGCATCGTGGTGAGGAGATGCCCAGCATAGGGATAGGGACATGGTCCAGGCTGGTAAATGCTCGGCCCCAGGCGGCCCGAGTCAGTCCAAAGAGCGCCTCGGAGGGCCCCAAGACGGCCCGAGAGCGCTCAAAGAGGGCCCAGGGTGGCCTCACGACGGACGCTCCAGATGATCCCCAAAAGGACCCTCACGATGGCCCAGAGGGGCCAGAATCATTGATTCTCACAAGGTTGTGCGTTAGATTCCTGTATGACGTGCCGAAGTCTTAACACTAAGAGGGCTGCGAGGCACTGAACAAGCAATCTCGCGCCCTCACAGAGCACGAGCGCTTTCCGCCCACGTGTCGAGCAGGTTGAATGGCCCTCGGTGCATCCCGCCACCGTTCCTGGGCTGTGGTTCAGAGGCCTCTCGGAGGGCTTTTGGGGGCGTATCGGGTGGCCTTTTCGGTGCCTTTGGGGGCGTCTTGGGGGCCTCTTGAGGCGTCCCGGGCCAGCTTCAGACGAATTCTTTGCTTTGTTCCAGGTCGTTTTGGACGGGGTTGTCACCGTCACAGAAGCCCACGCGGAACACCTTGGACGCGCCCGTTAGCGCCCAGCACCGCCCTGGAAACCGTGGTTCCGGGTCTTTCAGAACAAGCCCGCTACTTGTGAAGGATGCATGTGTCTTGGGGTTTCCCCTGCGTGCTGAAGGCACGGCGGCGGAGCATTCTTGATATTATCACCAGGAGGGAGCAGTGATAAAACCTTCCCTGAAAGGGAAGAAGGGGGTTGGAATCACGAGTCTGTGAAACAACCTGCGCCCAGGGGTTGGTGGGACTCTCAGCCCTCGGGCATCCTTTCCCACCGAAAGTGGCGCGCTTCCCAAGATCGCGGGCGGGAGGGGCAGAGCGACGAGGTCTGGTGGTCGATGGTGTCTCGATCGAGTTGTTTGTTGGATGCAGGGGCCCAGTATGATGTCACATGTAGTGCGGTCCAGTCGTTCGTGGGGGCCGATTCCCACAAGTTGTAGATGGTGGCCGCCGAGCTGTTGCGATGCCAGGAGGTGGGAGGCCAATCAGCGCGGAGAGATCGCAGCATCGATCGAGAGCACCCGAACGACTCGCTTAGGAGGGGTGCGAACGGAGGGGAGAGCGTCGCTCGGGAAGCGCCGCGGGCCCGGCAGGTGCCTGGCATGACATGCATCCGCTCGGACCTGCTGCTGGCTCGCGGGGCCGCCAGAAACGCTCCTGCTCTGCTGCTGAGGGTCGGAGGAGCAGGAGAAAGAGGAGGGCACAGAGCCAGGACCCTGGAGAAGGGGAGCCCGGTGTTTCGTCATTTGGCCCCGCAGCCCCAAACACTGGCCGGAATCGCTAAACCCGATCTGCCGTACCTGGTGTTGCTTCGGGCGCCCGAGAGGAGGGCATTGGATTCGTCGTCTCGCAGCCGTGCTGTGCCACATGGGGGTGGCAAGCATGCACCGACACCGAGCCTGAGGCTAACCTGGAGCCAGGATCAACGTGCATTCCTACGTGTGTATATTCCTCGTCCTCTTGCTCCGACTCCTTTTGCAGAGGAGCACCAAGCCTGCGACCCAGGATTGGACTGTCCAAATTTGGTGACGATGCATCGTCGACTAAAGGAGGAGGAGGAGGAGGAGGAGGAGGAAGAGGAGGAGGAGGAGGAGGAGGAGGAGCAGGAGGAGGAGGAGGAGGAGGAGAAGGAGGAGGAGGAGGAGGAGGGGGAGGAGATAGAGGAAGGGACGAAGGAGGAGGGGGAGGACGGGGAGGAAGAGCATGAGGAGGTGGAGGAGAAAAGTTTGCAACATTTGTCGCGGGGTCTCGAGGTTGGAGGTTCCCGCTGCATGCGACAATTATCAATGGGGCCGCCCAGTCGCATAGCCTCACCCCCCTGTCGAGGACTCTTCTTTGCTCCCATCAGAGCTTCCGTGTGCGTGCGAGGATCGCCCCATGCCTCCCACGAGCAAGAGCAATGACTCCGTGCATTAGCCGTGGAGTCTCCAGACGTGGACGTGCAGCATCAAACGCTGCAAGTTGGCGAACAATTTTCTGACGCAAGACCTGGTACTGCTGCGGTGCTCCAGAGCCGCCCATGCCTGAAGAGAAGGAACCCAATCCCCTATCGGGCGCGTGGGCGCGTAGACTGCCTGGCAATGGTGCTGGTGCTGCTGATAAGCTCGGCGACGCACAGCAGTATGTTTTCCTACCCTTGGGCGACGACCAGTTTGAAGTTTTGTCCAGGTGTTGAGAGGATCGTTCTAAATTTGAGGCCAAGGCGCAGGTAGCAGCCAAGCATGCGGCTAAATCCTTCATCTGAGTCGGCGGCGCGGACGGCGACAACGGTGAAGTTGGTGGAAAAGTTTTGCCCCAAGGCCAAGGTGACTTTGCCGTTCTTCTACGCGTTCAGTTCGCAGCATTAGGATGCGCGGGAGGTGTGCTCACTGGCTTCGGCAGACCCATCAACCAGCGGGGCGCTCACATCGCGGCGAGCAAGGCTGCGGCAACGGCTGCGACGACCAGAGCTGCAGTTACTCTCCCTCGTGTAAGCATCAGCCTCAACCCGCACATGCCCCAGCCCGCGCTGCTCATTTTGTGCAGCGAGACATCGACATGGTGGACCTCGCCGTCGCCGGCTTCGACGGCGACTGGATCGAGTATGTATTGGCGAGCGGAACCGACCAAGGCGCTGAAGGTACAGGAGGTGAAGGAGATAGCGACGAAGGAGACAGCGACGGATCCGCGGCGGCCCCACGTCACAGCCAGGGCATCTCGTGCTTAGCTTCCCAGGCGGCCCTGCAGGAGGCGCTTGAGCATGCCAATAAGCAGAAAAAAGGAGGCGCGAGGGTAGCAACCCTAGCGTGCCAAGCAAGCGTAGCGCCCCGCGTGCCTGGACTCCTGCAACTTGCAACACAGCACCAGTGTACACCATTATTTCTGCGTGCGTTGCAGTGCCTGTGTACACCACGGTGCCTGTGTGCACCACAGCAACCGTGTGCAACACAGCGCCACACTTGCATATCGAATGCTAGAAGGAATCCGTATGACAAACATGGAGCGCTTGTGGATTCCACCACAAAAATAGAAAAGGAATCCGTATGGACAAAGAAGCGCCGCTGGAATCTACGAGCTCCCCCGAGTCCGCCCGCATCACCCTAACTTTCTCCATTTGCGTCCAGGAGGCTCCAGCGAAATTGGCCGTGCGAGAACCAAGTGGACCGATACAATAGACCATTATGCGGTGCACTGCGCGCTGAATTGCGCACGTGCGCTGTAGCGCCGCCCCGCACGACAGGCGGTGAGGAGGAGGAGAAGGAGGAGGAGGAGCAGGAGGATCAGGAGGAGGAGGAGGAAAAGGAGGAGGAGGAGGAGGAGGAGGAAGAGGAGGAGGAGGATGATGAGGTGGAGGTGGAGGTGGAGGTGGAGGAGGAGGGAAGAGGGACGAACGCCGCATTCGATTATCAACGCTGTCCTGCACGCAGGCACTGGTGTACAGTCGCGTTGCGTTGCGCGCGGGTGCTGTGGTGTAGACAGGCGTTGTGGCGTGCACAGGCGCTGCGGTGCACGCAAGCATTGTGGTGTACACAGACACTCTGTTGCACATGGTTGCTGCGGTGTACACATGTACACCGGCGCTGTAGTGTACGCGCGCACTGTGGTGTACACAGGCGCTGCGTTGCACACAGTTCTTGCGGTGTACGCAGGTGTTGTGGTGTTCGCGCGCGTTGTGGTGCACGCGAGCGATGTGTACAATGGGGCAGTGGGGCATATCGCCACCTACATGTTGTTCGCGTCGTCCTCGTCGTCGTCGTCGTCGCTCGTCGCTCGTCGCTCGTCGCGTCGTGCGCGCGGGCGCGGCTGTGGTGCTGGAGCCACACGGCGGGGGGGGGGGGGCGTTACGTCATCCCCCCCCGCATGACGCCCGTCATCGCCGAGCATAAAGAAACGCTATAACACTACCCTGCAATATGAGATGCACATACGGCTCATATGGCTAGATGTTCATTTACATATCAAAAATACCATATCAGTTCTTAAACAAGAATGCACATATGGGGAACTCCACGCAGTGACTACTGTTTGGCTCTTTGGAGGGGTCCTTGCTGGAGACGTGATCGTGGCTAGCATTAACCTCCGCGGTAGTATTGGTTTGGATCTTCAGAAGTGGACCATCCCGTTCAAGATATGCAGCGTGCTGAAGTCTGTCGGTTTGCCGCTCATATAGTGCGGAAAGTTGCATTGCGAACCCAGGGTTTTAGCTTACGCCGCGCCGCCGACCCCCAGAGGGACTGGCAGGTGTTGCGCGTTGCTCCTGAGGGCCTATTGTGCGCCTGTGGGGGGCTTTTTGGAGCTCTCTCGGGGTTTCATGGGGGCATATTGGGAACCTTTTCGGGGTCTCTTTGTTTGGTGCTCTCAGTATTTGCCGCGCGCATGGGGGGGCGGGCGAGAATCCGCGTGCGCCGACGGCGGGCATCTGTTGAGTTTTTGCGTCCGCGGCTAGGCGGGGTCGTCTGCACAGGCGGAAGAACGTAACTAAACGGGGACACCGCTGCAGCCAATTGACCAACGTGCAAGAGGGGGGAGGAAGGATGAGCGGGCGGCCGCGGGGAGGGGGGAAAGGCGAGGGCCGCTCACGGGGGGGCGGGCCACTCCAGAGCGGCAGGCGCGGCCAGCCCGCCGGCGGGGGCAGACGCGGCTACTGCGCCGGGGTCTCGGCGGCGGCGGGCCCAGCACGGGCGCCAGAGCGAGCGCGGCAAGCCGAGTATCACGAAACCGCCGAGGAACATGGGGCGCAAGGCGGCGGGCCGCGCGTCGCCCAGGCGGGCGCGCGGAAGGCGCGGCAAGTAGAGGAACGCCAAAGGGGGGCGCATCCAACAGATTGTTGAGCCAACGCGGGGCGGCGGGCGGCAAGACTGGGCCCCGGTCCCCAGCGCGGCGGTTGCGGGCAGCAGCGCAGCGCCGTCGCGGCGCGCGGGGGGAGGGGGAGCGGGCGGGGAAGGGATGAAGCGAACAGGGAAAAGGACGCCCCGCCTTCAGGGGGCCCCCCTGGCGGGGCGGCGACGCCAGGCCGCACCGGCGGCGGCAGGCGGCGCCGCGCGCTGCGCTGCGGGGCGGAAAGGCGGCGCCTGCCGGTCAGCAAGCGAGCGGCTCGCGAGAGGCCGTCGTTGCCCGGGCGGCCAGGGCGGGCCAAACGGCGAGCCAGGGCGGTCGATGGCAGCCGGGGGTCGAGAGCGGCGCCCAGTGCCAAAATTGTTGCAGGGCATCTGTCAAAACACCCGACGAATGAGTATCGAATGGCCATCGGCACATCCCATCACCGCGCTTGCGTTGCGGGTACGAAACCATTCGCATGTCTGGTTGGGTCTCGTGGAAGACGTTTCGATGGCGTCTTGGAAGCAGTTTTTGAACCTCTGGGGGGCCTCCTGGGAGCCCTTTGTGTGTGTGTGTGTGTGTGCGCGTGCGTGCGTGCGTGCGTGCGTGCGTGCGTGCGTGCGTGCGTGCGTGCGTGCGTGCGTGCGTGCGTGCGTGCGTGCGTGCGTGCGTGCGTGCGTGCGTGCGTGCGTGCGTGCGTGCGTGCGTGCGTGCGTGCGTGCGTGCGTGCGTGCGTGCGTGCGTGCGTGCGTGCGTGCGTGCGTGCGTGCGTGCGTGCGTGCGTGCGTGCGTGCGTGCGTGCGTGCGTGCGTGCGTGTGCGTGCGCGCGTGCGCGCGTGCGCGCGTGCGCGTGTGCGTGTGTGTGCGTGTGTGCGCGTGTGTGCGCGAGTGTGTGTGAATGTGAGAGAGAGAGAGAGAGAGAAAAAAAAAAACAAAAAAATGAGTGTGTGTGTGTGTGTTTGTGTGTGTGCGTGTGTGTGTGTGTGTGTGTGCGCGCGTGTGCGTGAGCGATTGCGTTTGCGCGGCCATCCTGGGGTTCCCTGGGGGCGGGGTGGGAGACTCGGAGTGTCCGTTCGGGTTTCCCCTTTGGGCCTTCTGTTGGGGCTGTCTCGGGGCCCTCCAGGGCCGTTTCGGGAGCTTTCTGGGCCGTCTTGGGGCCTTTTTTGGATCGTCTCGGAGCCCTCTCGCGGGCCTCTTTGGCCCGTCTTGACCGACCCCAAGGACCGTCCTCCCTCCGTCCTTCCTCCTACTTGTTTTGCGCGTTTGTCTCGCGTTGCATGTTGTCCAGACGCGCCAGATTCCGGAAGGCACGGCCTCGCCCACCTCGTTTGGAGTAGGCCTGGGCGGTGTCCGCAACATCGCATGGGGCCGGCTGGGACGTTGTGGACGCCCGTGGGGCGAATGCTGAACATGTATGTATGTATGTATGTATGTATGTATGTATGTGTATGTGTATATATATGTATATGTATATCAACACACACACATATATATATACATATATATGTATACATATATACATATATACATATATATATATGCATGCATGCATGCATGTACGTTTGTATGTATGTATGTATGCATGCATGCATGCATGCATGCATGTATGTATGTATGCATGTATGCATGTATGTATGTATATGCATATGTAAATGTATATGTATATGCATATGCATCTGTATATGTATGTATGTTTGTATGTATGTGTATATATGTGTGTGTGTGTTTCGATGGAGATGTGACGATCTCCGCTTCTGGAGGCCCTCTTGCGGGCTTCTTGGGGCGTCTCGGGGGCCTCCTTGGCCGCCTGGAGGCTGGCGCGGGTGTTTCGGATGGATCTTTCAGCGACTCGTGCCCTCGGCCACCCCAGGGGCGTCCGGCCGGTTCCTGCCCCCCCCCCCCCCCCCCACACACCCCCCTCCAGATCGATTGGTGAGGCTCCCCGGGGAGAGGTTTAGGGGCGGGGGGGCATCTCGCGCGCCGATGAACCCCAGGGGATCGGCGGATTTCAACGGGTGGCTTGTCGTGGCGCGCCCGCGCGTCGCGCGACGTCTGCGCGGCGCCGCATTGCCTTTTCAAGCTCGACCTGCAGCTTAGGGGCGGGCTTGCTCGAGCGCGCGCGGCGCGGGCGCCTGCAGGCCCCCCCTGCAGGTGCCACTAGGGCGCCGCGGGCCTCCTGATCAGCGACGCTTGAGCAAAGCCGAGCAGATTGTTGATGCGCAGAACATTAAGAAGTCTTGGGGCGACTGAGTTTCGGCGACCGAGCTCGCGCTGCCTGGTTCGCCAGATCGACCCTGATCTGGCTCCTGCCTGGATCCCCGGGGCATTCTGGCACTGCGGAGTTCCGCTGGGTTGTCCCCGATCGCCCTGGACCTCTGAGCGTTCCCTGGGATCAGCGCTGCCGCTAGCTGGCGAAGATCGTCGTTCGAGCGCCGCTCTGTTTCGCGGCGCATCGATGTCGTCGAGCGCCAGGGCGACCCAGCAGTGCATGGGCGCCGCGCGAATGCCCTTCGGGTCGCCCCAGGTCAGCAGTGACGTTGCTGACCAGTTCTACGGAATGCTCGGTTATCCTGTGCATCCGGACACGCGCAACGCGCCTGCATCAGCACCCCTGCAGCTTGCCGACGATCAGGCACCCACGCTTGCCAGGCGTTCGGCTACACCAAACTGCACGATGGGGGCAGCGGGTCAAATCACAGTCAATCAACTGCTCGGGCGCCCCATTCAATTGCGTCAAGTTGCCAGATGCGCGGCGGCCTTCGCGTCCAGCGTCGCATGTCTCCGCCTGACATTCACGCGGTGGATGGATTTACTGGAGGCTGAACGGAACAAGCGGTCGCGCGTCAATGAATGCAGCCCTCGCGCCCCGCGGCCCGGGGACCTCCAAGGATGGCCCTGCCCCCCCCGCGCCTCTGCCCCCGCCCCTGCGCCCCTGCGTTCGAGCGCCTTGACGAGATCATCGGAAATCCCCCCCCCGCGGTGGCGAAGGGCGGGCGCGGCCCGCCGCCGCCCGCGCGGTGCGCGGAGCGCCCCGACGCGCGCTGTTTGTTTGTTTGTTTGTATGTTTGCGCACCGGCGGCAACTTCGATTCTGACGCGACGCGTCGGGCAAGCGGGGCGTTGCGCGTGGCGGGCTTAGTTTTCTGTTTGGCGACGGACTGGTGGGGCCGCATATCGCAGCGACGCGGGCAGCGATTTGGCGACGCTTCTCGTCGGCTAACAAAACGCGCGCGGAATTATCGCGGCTCTCGAGGGTCTCAGCGTGGGCGCCCGGTCGCAACTGCCATCAAAACGCGCGCCCCGCCCCGGCAGTTGAAGCTTCTAGCGCTTGCGCGCAGGGCGCCCCGGATGCTCGAGCGGCAAGGTCTGCGCAGTTGGGGTGCGCTGGTCGGTGAGACAGACTTGCCAGGTTGCGCTGTGGTGACTTGCTTGTTGTGGCTCGTTTGGGTCGTGCCCCTGGGCGCTCTTCGAAAAAAAAGCAGCGGCTTCATGCGCCGGGCGCGTTGGCGACGAGAGTCTGCAGGGGCGCGGCGGGGCCTGGCGCGCGCGGGGTGAGTTTTCCGAGGGGGGCGGGGCGCATGGTCGAGCGCGAGCTGCAGAGGGTCGAGATGGTCACCCCCGATGAATAATCCCCGCGCGCTTGCCAGCAGTCTTGAGATGCAGACGCAGCCACAGAGACGCTTCGTGTCAGTTAAAGCTGACGCAGCGCAGCAGGGGCGAGACATTGGAGCTGACATCCAGTGTGCGAGCTGTGAGAAGGCGCGCGCGTGCAGCGCGCGTGCCTGTGGCCAAGCAGATGTCGGAGCGCCTTCGGCGCCTCCGCGGAGCTCGCGCTAGGGGGGCCGCGTGGCGCGAGCAGCGACGCAGACGCCAGTTGCCTTCGGCGCTGGCGCCCAGGGCGCGAGCATGATTGCGCGCGAACAACTTCGGACCATGGCTGACGCCGCGTTTGATTCGCGAGTTTGCGGCAGATCCAGGACGCTTCCCTTGCCGGATGCACCCGGCTTCCGCGTGGACCCCATCTACATGCCATGCCGGAGCCCGCCGAAGCCTTCGCGCTCGCCCCCTGGAAGAGCCTCATGCCGCTGAAGACCCCGCAGGAGGGTTCTGCTGCTGCTGCTGCTGCGAGGCTGGGCTCCCGCGGCCCCCCCCTGGCAGGCAACTGTGGGAACTTGCTTGGCCTTGCAGACCTCTCTGCGCAGCGTGGGCGCTGGCGCCGGCAATTTGAATGCGTGGTTTTCCCTACTAAGCAGGTGGTTTATCCGCGGGGCTTCGCCCTGGGTGTTCTACGGCAATGGCCGAGTGGGCTCTTGTCTCTTGGGGCCCGCAGAAGGTTCCCAACGCGTCGCCGCCAGTGGATTCATCGAGGGCCTCCGGATCGAACCCTCGCGTGAGCTATGAAATTCCACGTTGCTCACGGCCCGCGAGTCTCGCGCGCTTTCGCTCGGCTGCCATCGGCGCCCAGCGGCGCGAAGCCAGACGGCGCACCCAGCCAGGGGTGGCTGCCGGGCCCAGTTTTCCTGCTGCGCCAGAATGGCGACGGCGCGCCGGTGCCTCGTCGCGCCCGCTGCCCTCGCGCCGATGAGCCTGTTCCGCCGGCGCCCGAGCGCGCGGCGGAGGCCGCGGCGCGCGCGGTGCCCCCCGCCCCTCCGGGCCCAGTTCCCCCAGGTGAGGAGGGGGGGCGAACCCGCGGGCGCACGGGGCTCGCGAGGGGCGCGCCCCTGGACGGCTCGCAGCATGAAGACCTTGATCTCCCGCGCCCCCGCCTGGGCTCGCGCGCCGCTGCGGCCGCCCGCGGGGGCCCGCGCCGCCGCGCGCGCGGGCGCCCACCCAGGGCGCGGGCAGGCCTGCGAGCTCGAGGGCGCGAAGTCCACGACCGTTATCTATCCGACAACCCCGCGGGCAAGGAGGGGGCTCGGGGGGGGGGGCGTCCCAACCAATCGATTGCACTTCCGATGCCGCAATCGATATTGCTCGATCGATCCTTCTGTTGATCCCGCGATCGATGTCACTGACCTTCTCATTATCGACGCCACAACCGATCTGGGTTACACAACCTACCTCACTCGCTCGATATCGGTTCGATCTTTCGATCGATACCATTCGGCCGATTCCACAATCGCTACTGGTCTTACAATCGATACCTCTGTATCTGTACAATTACCGATCTCGCGATCGATCATGTTGCCGATCATGCGACCAATGCCAATGCAAATATCAAACTGTATCGTAGTATTGACATTACTACTGGTGCCAGTTTCGAGCTCACGATCGATCTAACCGTCGGTTGCAAGATCGAGACCGGGATTGATCGTTCAGTCAATCTCATCCGATCGATATCGTGATCGATTTCGTTCGCGCTATTATTATTGTTGTTCCTTTTTCGATATCGCAACCTACCCATTATCTATATTTCAATCGGTCCCACTGTCGATCCCACAATCGATCTCATTGTCGATCCCACTTGGCGATTCAACGATCGATCTCACGATCGATTTTTCCATCGATCTCACCATCGAACTCACGGGACACCACGAGACACCACGGACAACCGCGCCACAGGACAACACTGGGCCACCGCGGGACACCACGGGACACAATGGAGACAACACCGCGGGACACCCCGGGCCACCGCCAGTCAACCGGGGGGGTGGTTGCGGTCTTTGGGCTCGGCGGTGACTTAGCCAGAGGAGAGTTCGTTTTTTTCGCCCGCCCACGCAGCTTCGCTTCGCCCTCGCGCGCGACACGAACACGAAACATAAATATACCTATACGACCACCCGTCGGGTGATAAGGAGGTTGTGGGGGGGTGGAAAGCGGGGGGAACCAACATCTGATTCAGTCGATCTCACTATCAATCTCATTCAACGGGACACCACGGGACACTTGTCGATCTCACCATCGATCCCACTATCGATCTCATTAAACGGGGCACCACGGGACACCGCGGGGCACCTTTCGATTTCACGATCGGTCCCAGTATGGATCTCACAATCGATTTCACTATCGACCTCAGTCAACGGGGCACCACGGGACACCTGTCGATTTTTCAATCGATCTCACTATCGATCTCACTTTTTTGGGCACCACGGGACACTTCGGGACACCACGTCGATCTCAGTATCGATATCACTATTGATTTCATGATCGATCCCACTCAACGGGACACCACGGGACATCACGGGACACCTGTCGATCTCCTTTTTTGGATCACCACGGGACACCTCGGGGCACCACATCGACTTCAGTATCGATCTCATTATCGATCTCATTATCGATTTCGCTATCGTTCTCATCAATGCCACTATCGATTTCATTCTACGGGACACCACGGGACACCACGGGGCCATCGCCGGACGGAGGAGAATCATTTGTCTTGACTTTGCCTTAGCAACGGCGGACACCACGGGACACTGCGGGACACCACGGGACACCACGGGACCACCGCCGGTCGGAGGAGAATCATTTGTCTTGATTTCGCCCTAGCAGCGGCGGACACCACGGGACAACACCACGGGACCACCGCCGGACGGAGGAGAACCATTTGTCTTGACTCGCCCTGGCAACGGCGGGTTCATTCCTCTCGCGCGCCCACGCACCTTCGCCTCGCCTGCACGCACGACACGAACGAAACGAAACAATTTCCTGGTTGGGGGTCTCCGTTTCACTGCGATCTCACCCCTCAACCTCCGATGTCCTTGTGAGGGGTGTTCTGTTTCACTGCGATCTCGCTCACTCACTTAGATTTTTTCACGGTCCCCACCCAGCTTGGGTATTTGCAGGTTGTTTGTTGCGGCTTCTGTGTGGGGCTTTTGCCGCCCGGCGCCCTGTTTATCTTTCGGCTTCGTGCCTCGGGCTCTCCAGTAGGGCAAAGCGGTCGGGAGCAGGCTGGCGCAGGGCAAATTCGATTTCGACCGAGTTGCTTACAGTGTCCAGAGACCCCAGAGGCTTCACTCTTCATCCAGATGTTGTAACCTCTGTGACACTGATGTTGCTGGTTTAACTTCCCAGTTGCTCGTGCATTCTGTTCGCGTGTCTCCCGCGCCCCGCTCTCGGGGTGGTTGCGTGGTGCGCCCCCAGCTGCGGGCCCGGTGCATGTGGGGGACAGACCTGTGTCCGCCGCTATGCCTCGCCCAGGGTGAGGAGGAGATTCCCGAGGCATGCCGAAGAGGCATTTCCCAATAGGCCCGAAAGTGCTCCCAGAGGCATCGCGACATGCAGCCTCTGTTCTTCGACGTTTCTTTGCTCTGCGTGTCAGGCTGTTCTCGAGGAAGCAGGGGCTGAGCCAGTGCTCGTCGATGGAGGAAGTGAGGGAGGGAGGGAGGACGGATGAGAAACAACATTGCAAGAGGCCGCGAAGGCGGAGGAGCAGGAGAAGGAGGAGGAGGAGGACGTGAAGAGGGTGGAGAAAGGGTGATAGGCCAGAGGTGGATGAAGACAACGACGATGAGGAGGAGGAGGAGGAGGAGGCGGAGGCGGAAACACCCTCAAGGTGGACTACACGAAGCTGGCCGAGCTCCGTGGCGGGCCTCTCACAATTGTCGGGAACCTGCCGTATGCGCAGGGCCGTCGCCTGATCCGACCGCCTGCTGCTCGTCGTCTTCGTTATCCGCCTTATCCTCCTCATCCTACTCCTCCTCCCCCTCGCCCCTTTGGCTGTAGGCAAATCGGCACCAGCACATACCGGATCGCATGTGGGAGAAATTTGCCCAACCATGGTCGACCAGAGGGTCGGGCGGCGTCGGCCAGAGTGCTGGCCGGATTGGTTATTCGAGTGGGTCCGCGGACGACATGTATGCACCGTACCGCGTTGGCTCCTCTCGAGGCGTCGTCGATCCTCGACCCAGGAATGATACGGTGCATAGTTTTCTGGCCCCCGGAGCCGAACAAACGAAGCACCTTACCGCGTTGGAGCGGGACCCGAACGGAGCCCAGGCATGGTACGCTGCATGAGCGCCGCTCTCGTAGTGGGTCTTGCGAGGTCCGCGCGGAGTTCTTTGGCCAGCGCGGGGTGCCAGTTCCCATGCACCTTCCTGAGCGGCGCCTCTGGCGTCGTCGAGGGCGCCGAGCACCCACCGCGCGGGAAGTGAAGGCAATTGTACTCGCGATGGTCGTCATCGTCGTTCCGGGTATAGCCAGGACCCCAGGTGAGGGGACCCGGGTAGTAGCAGGGCCCCGGAGCCCCTAAATTGGCCAGAATCACTAAACCAGGTTTGCCGTAGCTGGTGTTTTTCGGGTGACGGCAGTTCCGGTTAGTGGAACGAGGCTTGGGGGCGACCCCCAGTACACATCACTAACCAGGTCCCACTAAACCCAGTTCTGTCAACGCCCGACCGTTGCCGCCCTCAAGGATCATCATCGTCTTCCACGTGAGGTCTTCCATATTCGTCTGCTCGAGCTTGAGACCACGAGTGCGGTGTTGCGAGTGCTGGGCCTGTCCGCCATGATCAAAGCGGCCTGTTGGCCCATCCGGGTATCGAGTTTGAGACGTGTCTAAAATCTCCGTCTGACGCAGCATGGATTCTGACATGAATCTCAATATTTCAGTGATGGGGGCATTGGCGCATCCGCTATCCAGGCGGCGCGACGTCCCAGCCGCAAGGGTCCAACACGGATTTTGGGACGAAGCTCAAAATGTTGTTCTCGACGTATCAACGTGGCGTACGGACCCATCCGAGGAAGGGGCGAGCCGATGTTGCTTCGAATCTCGCATTGCGTCTCTGGGTGTGCCAGCCACTCCAGTATTCAAGCGACCATCGGCCCACCCGCGAAGCCAAGAACACCAGCTGGGGCCTGCGGAGCAGGATCACCTCGTGTTCTAGTGGCCTCCTCCCCGTGGTGGGACAAGCGGAGCGAGCTTGCCTGAGGCCCTCCTGGCCCAGGCTCGAGCCCAGGTGCCACGCGAGGGTCCGCCCTCTCCGCCCCGGGCAAGTCGCGGGGACCTTCGACCACGCCTGCAGCCCACTGGAGAGATGCGAGTGAGCTCCAGTGAGGCCCAGCCGCGGCGATGGAAGGAGAGCGTAATGAGGGGCATCTCGGGCCTGCCGCGGTCCAGCTTGAGCCTAGTAGGGCTCTTCGGATTGCATCCCTCATGGCTGCATTGCCCCATCGGGCACTCGCTTCAAGCGGAGCCGCTGCACTCGAGGGGTGGCACGGTGCCCGGACGGCGGAGTTTCCTGGAAGTCCTCCAGAAATCAAATGTGTGTTGCTTCGTAGCTGCACTGTCCTCGAGTGCTGCACCACCACGGTGCACCAGGCCTCCAGCCCAACCAACGAGGCTACGGTGCCCCAGGGCCACCTCACTTCGAGCTCCTTATCCTCGTCCTCCTCCTTCTCCTCCTCCTCCTCCTCCTCCTCCTCCCCCTCCCGCCTCCTCCTCCGCGTATGACCTGCCACCTGGGGGTTGGACGGTTCTGGGCTTCCTTCTTTCTTGGTTCCTATGCTACGCCAGAGTTGTTCGATCGCCCGCCCGATCCCGACTCGAGGAGGGTGCCGGGTTGCCATCTGGCTCAACCGCCAGCGCGACAGCTTCTTTGTCATCGAGAAGAAGAGAGCTCGCTACTGCCACCAGGTGATTTTTCTCATCGCTTACACCAGTCCCCGCAATTCTAGCACAGTGGAGGCCCATGCCAAGAAACACCCTTCTTGCCTCCAGTGTGCCCTGGGTTACATGGATTTCGATGGCTATGGAAAGCGTTACGACCCCACAACAAAAACCAGTGGCCGCCCTGGGGTCTCAGCGTCGGGTTTCTTGTGGAAGATTTCTTGTAATCGGGCCCCCACTGTACCATCTCCTTCTCCTCCTTAGCGCTTCCTGGTTGTCGCTCCTGCTGTCTGGCTCAACCGCCAGCACGACAGCTGCTCTATCATTGAGAGGAGGAGAGCTCGCTACTGCCACTATGTTATTCTTCTCATCGCTTCCACCAACCCCCGCAATTCTAGCACAGTGGAGGCCCATGCCAAGAAGCACCCTGCTTGCCTCCAGGGTGCCCTGGGTTTCTTGGGTTTCGACGGTTTATCGATGTAAAGCGTGACGCGCCCACACCAACAAAAACAACCAGTGGTCTCCCTGGGGTCTTAGGGTCTGGTTTCTTGTGCAAGATTTCTTGTGGTCGGGCCCCTACTGTTAGGCCCAGTGCGGGTTCGGAAGGGGCTCGGTGATTCCTTGGGTCTGCCTGCGTTCCCTCGCGTTTCTGCCAGGGAGTCTCCTCGGCGCTCCTTTGGATGAGGATGGTCACTGCCAACACGAGAGGCAGCCACGAGGGAACGCCTCCCCGAAAAGGGACTGTACGGTAGGTTCGTGCGGCGTTGGCACGCCGGCGTCGCCGGCGAAGGCGTTCAAGGTTGAATTCTGCGACGCGGAGGCACCAAGGGACACGGCAACGCCATAGGACCCGACGGAATTCAGCCTTGAACGATCGGGGCCGCTATCGATTCAATGTTGAACGGTCGACGCGGTGTCAAAAACCTACGCGCGCGCTCACGCCGCACGAACCTGCTGTAGCAGGCCAGGTCGGGCGAGGCCCGCGGCACCACCACCTCCTCCTCCGCGCTTCCTGGTTGGCCCCCTTTGCTGTCACAAGGCGGCCTGGCCCGTCGGCGGGCCCTCACCGCGCGCAGCTCCTCGCCCGCCCTTGCCTTCTTGGAGCAGATCGCGGGCGACAAGGGCAGCTTCTCCTTGGAGCTTCGAGTTCCCCGCGGATTTTCCATGGCGCCAACTTTGCAGAGCGGATTTCAATCGGGAAACAACGGGATGGACCCGGATTGTCCTGGAGAGTTTCGTTCCGAATTTCGAAGTGCATTTCGTGTGTGTGTGTGTGTTTGGGGCCGGAATGAAGACTACAGAAAATCCACGTGAAATTCGCTTCGTTTTTCGATAGTTGTTTGGGGGTTTTGCTGTGACAGAAATCCATGCAAAAATCCGCTGCAGCACGTCTACAAGGTTGGTGCAGTGAGATTTCTTACATCTGTGCTGGACCACCCTGGCGGCGCCTCCGGCGCCGCCCCTAGCACGCTCCGCGCACCGGGGAGGAGGGTTCAGCGCAGATCCAAGGAAGCAGCGCGGAGCTCCGAAGCTTTCTGTTTATGCACTTCATCATGACTCTATGTCATCCCTCCTTCATCGATGACCCTCTCCACGTACCTGGGAGGAGGACACGAGATGAAGGAGGAGCAGGGAACGGAAAATAGTACGAGGGGGGAGAAGAGCGGAGTGGCAGGAGGGACTTGAGGGGGTGCGAGGGAAGGGGGAAGGTGGATCGGGATTCGCGCAACTCACAGTGCGCCATTCAACCCCGAGTTGGGGTCTGCGGACCACGCATCCACGCAGCTGCTCTTCAAGCTGTGTGACCATGCCAGCGCTGTGAAAACAGGACATCAGGAGGAGGTTCAGGAGGACGATGAAGATAAGAACAGGAGGATAACCAGTTGCGAGCCCAGGAGGGAAGTGAGAAGGGGCAGGCATTCTTCGGAGGCGGCGGGGCTTCTCAGAAGCCCCGGCGCCGAGAACGGAGAAGTTTCATCAGTTTTCTCAGAAGGCTGGAGGCCTTCCTAGCCTTCCGAGAAGATCCGCACGCTCTGGTTTCCCCCTCGGGCTCGCTGCCAAGATAAGGAGGAACATGTGGAGAACGGTATTGTGTTCAACCTGGTTGCGAAGCGGCTCCCCCAAATGGTCCAGCTTTCCGGCGATCATTCCCCACAGGGTCCCAAGGAGTTCAAGTCATCAGAATCAAATGGTTTCTTGGGATGTTGCGCATCCTCGCTTGTTCGGGCACACTCAAGATAGCCTACGATACCCCAAATATCGCCCCAAGATGTGCCAGAGGGGCGCTCACGTGGGCTTCCCCCCAACACTCAAAACTTACCAACATTGCCCAGAGACCGCCCAAGTATATTCGAAGACATCAGGAAAAGAGAGGCTCCTGGATTTGGGGGGAGTTGCGGATCATGAGATGCATACGCAGGATGCGTGTAACGAAGAGGAGGGCTAGGGAGAACACAGGAGGGTCCTGTGGATGAGGAGGCGTATTCGGCCAGAGGAAGCGATTAGAAGGTCAGAGTGAGGGGGCCGAACGGTCATTCACTGTCCTTCGGCGCGTGGCTGAAATGAAGTCCCGCGGTGCAGGTTGCCGTTGTGAGATTTATAAAGAATAATTATTGTTGATCTCTCCGGAAGCGGTTCCGCGCGCTCTCGCCTCTACGCCGGCTACATTTTATCTGAAAACGAGGCTCCCGCGCGAGCGCTGGCTTGAGTGTAAAAGTGTACCCTTGGAGGCCCGGCTACGACGACAATGGCCCCCGCACGATTTACTCCGAGACACCCTGGCCAGAGAGGCCCCCGAACTCGGGAACGGCGCTCTCGCTCGAGACTTCTCGCAAGTCAGTCAAGTTGACGGAGGCCCAGCCACGACGAAAAGGCCCATTGCTCGATACTTCCTCACGATTTACTCCTAGAGCCCCTGGCCAGGAAGGCCCCCCGAACTCAGGAAGGGCGCTCTCGACCGTGACTTACTCGTGATCCGTCAAGTTAGTGGAGGCCCAACTTCGACGACAAGGGCTCTCGTTCGATACGCCCTCAAGATGTATTCGCAGAGGCCCTTGCCCGAGAGGCCCCCGAACTCAAGAGTGGCCCTCTCGCTCGAGAGTTCCTCGCACTCCAGTCAGTGGCCGACAAGGAAGGCATTCCCCCCGAAAGGGGGTGCGATCGAAGACGAAATGGGCGGGTAGTTATCGAGGGTTGGGGTATACATAATGCAATACACGCATGTCAGTAAGAGCGAGCAGTCTTGAAATGATTGTCGTTGGTGTTGAACTCTCACCCCTAAAGAATAAGTATTGTTGATCCCTCCCCTCTGGTGACCGTTCTGTTTTTTCAAATGAAGTGCTTCCCCCAGGGCTCGCACCGTGATTTCTTTGTTATAGAACCAGGGACAGTCACTAGGCTCAGAAGCTCAGCCCCTGGCCCCCGAGTTACAACAACAACGGCTCCCGCCTGATACTTCCTTACAGGTTGTTCCAAAATCGCGCTTTCGCGCGGGACTTCCTCACAATTCATGTACGCATCGCGCTCTCGCGTGGGATTTTCTCTCAATTTATTGAGACGATGCGCCCTCGAGGCTCAGGAATCACGCTCTCGCTTTGGCTTGTTTCACGATTTATTTGGGAATCGCGCTATCGCTCGAGACGTCCTCGTGATCCATGCAGGATCCACGTTTCAGCAACCCGCGTGCTCGACCTGGTCGCCTGGGCCCGCCTTCCCGACCTGCCCGCTATGGGTCTGCCCCCCTGATCTGCCCGTCTGGTTCTACCTGCTTGCCCCCCTCCTGCTAATTCCTCTCTTGCTCCATTCTTCTCCCTCCCCCTTCCACCCGTCCTCTCTTCCCTTGTTTTGGGGGCTGCGCTAAATGCACGTGGCAGGTAAGGAAGATATACACCCAAGGTGGTACGATCGAAGACGACGTGGGCGGGTACCGAGGATTTGGGATATACGTATTGATTGGCACGTGAGCAGATAGGAGCGACCCGTCGTTGATGTTGGTGGTGTTGTTGTTGCTGTCGGTGTGGTTGTTGTTGTTTGCTGTTGTCGTTGTCGTTGTTGTAGTTATCGAGTTCCATTTATACAGAATAATTGTTGTTGATCCCCCCTCCCCAGTAGTCATGAACATGTTCCAATTAAAGTGCTTCTCCCGGGGCTCGCACCCCGTGCGTCTGCGAGGGAAACTGAGGTTTCACCAAATTTTGCCCCTGGCTCCCGGTTTACAACAACAACGGCTCCCGCCTGATACTTCCCCAGAATGTATTCCAAAATCGCGCTCTCGCGCGGGACTTCCTCACCCTTTATATAAAGTAATCGCGCTCTCGCGTCGAATTTCTTCGCACTTAATTCAGACGCCGTGCCCTCGACACTCATCAATCACGCTCTCGTTGTGGATTTCCTAACGACTCATTAGGGAATCGCGCTATCGCTCGAGACTTCCTCGAGATTCCTGCTACTCTCTCTTGCTACATCCTTCTCCCTCCCCCATGTCACTTCCTTCCATCCGTCCTCTCTTCTCCTGCCTTAGAGGCTGCACGAAATACACGCTTCAGGTAAGAAAGATATACCCCTAAGGGGGTACACTCGAAGACGAAGAAGGCGGGTACCGAGGGTGTCGGATATACGTGTTGATTGGTGCGCGAGCAGGTTTGAGCGAGCAATATCAAAAGGATTGTTGTTGTTGGTTGTATGTTTTGTTTGTTTGTTTGTTTGTTTGTCGTTGTTGTCGTCGTCGTTGTTGTTGTTGTTGTTGTTGTTGTGGTTGCGTGTCGTTGCTGTTTTTTGTTTGTTTGGTTGCTTGCTTTTGTTGTCGTCATTGTTGCTGTTGTTGTTGCTGCTGTGTATTGTTGGTCCCCGTGGTGACCATTGCATTTTTCAACTAAAATGCTCATCCGGGGGCTCGCACCCTGTTGCTTAACAGGGAAGCATATGGTCATATGGTCACCAAATTGCGACCTTGGCGATCTAGCCGGATACTTCCTGACAATTTATTTCAAAATCTCGTGTTTGCGAGCAGTTTCTTCATAATGTATGCAGGGATGGCGCTCTCGCGTGGTACTTCCTCTGAGTGTAGCGCGAGACTCAAGAATCACGCGCTCGCCATGGGCTTCTTGACGATTTAACCGCAGCCCGACGATAATAAAGAGCCCCCCCTCCAGTCTTACATCTAATTATCCTTGGGGCTCCTTCTATCTGAATGTCCGCAACAGGCGGGTCGGCCGAATTTATTTATCACCCCCAAAGTTTTTATCGTAGTTTTGATCTTCATATCATGCATAGCACCGTGAGTAATATTGATTGTTACTTTTGAGAAACGCGCATTCTCGACAAAAGGCAAACTCGCGATTAACAATTATTCGAATCTCTCACACATTGAACGATTGATTTTCTTAACGGCACAGACCGATCCAGACGTCCTAACACCTATACCTATGGGAAAATATAGCATCCTTCCTGGACCCCGAATTTAATTATTATTTTCTCTGCGGGATTAGTATCGCCGGCACAGGGGTACTTTGGAATCGCGTTATCGCTCAGAATTTCTTATGATGGATTGACACTTTGGCGACCCGCCCGCAAGACCTGGCCTTCTGGGTCCGCCCGCCCGACCTGCCCATGATGGTCCGCCCGCCCAACACGCTCGTTTGGTTCTGCCGCTTGCGCTCTTGCTCCTGACCCCATCCTGAAAATCTCTCTCGTAGACCATCCTCCTCCCTCCCCCTCGTCTCTTCACGCCTCCCCCTCCTTCCCCCAGTTGTGGGGCTGCGCCAAGTGGTGGTGCTGTTGTTGTTGTTGTTGTTGTTGTTGTTGTTGTCCTTGGTGGTGGTGCTGGTGTTGGTGATCTTGTTGTAAGGGTTGTTGTTGTTATTGTTGTAGTTGTTGTAGATGTTGTTGTTGATGCTGTTGCTGTTGCTGTTGCTGTTGTTGATGTTGTTGCTGTTTGCGTTGTTGTTGTTGTTGTTGTTGTTGTTGTTGTTGTTGTTGTTGTTGTTGTTGTTGTTGTTGTTATTATGTGTGTTGCTGTTGCTGTTGCTGCTGACATTGCTGTTGTTGTGGTGGTGGTTGCTGTTGTTGTTGTTGTTGTTGTTGTTATTGTTGTTGTTGTTGAACTCTCACTTACGAACAATAGTTATTCTTGATCACCATTACCGGTACATATAGTGTTGTTTCAATTGAAGTGCCCCCCTTCGAGGCTCGCACCCTGTTTGTTTTCTCAGGGAAGGTCTTCTTGCTCAATCTGTGTTGTTGTTCCCCATGCTACAATAACAGTAACGGCTCCTGCTATTGTAGTGGCCCCAGGCCAGTGGCGCCGATCCGGGGCGCTCCCGATGGTGATGGGGCTCGCTTGGAGGCCTATGGGACCGTCTTCGGGCCCTTTTGGGGCCGTCGTAGGAGGAGGCCTCTGGAGGGGATCTTTGAGCCTCTTGGGGGCTTCTTGGAAAGCTTCTTGGCTGTCTTAGGGCGTTCCTGGCCCGTGGAACGCCGTCGGAAGCCGTCTTGGGCGCCTCGATCTGCCTCCTGGGAGCACTCTGGGGGTGCTTCAGGGCCGTCTTGGAGGCTGTCTTGTCCGTTTTGGGCCTATGGGGCCGTCTTGGGATCTTCTTGGGGCCGTCTTGGAGCTTCTTGGGCCGTCATAGGGCCATCTTCGGGGCCTCTGGGACGATCGTGGGGGCCGTCGGAAGGCCGAAAAGAATGGAGCGCACACATCCTTCAAAAGCGTGTAGAAAATCAATGGAGCCCGTTTCTTTATTGCTTGGGGCATGACGGGCGTCATGGCCCCCGCTCCCCTCCCCCCCCCCCCTATGACGTAACGCTCCCCCCCCCAGTGCGCTCGGGGCACTGCCGCCGTGCGCATTGGGATCCGCGTAGGTGTCCGCGTAGGAATCCGCATAGGTGTCTGGTCCGCAGGAGTCGTCGTCGTCGTCGTCGTCGTCGTCGTCGTCGTCGTTGTCCGTCGTCGTCGCTCGTGGTTCGTTGCTCTTCGCTCATCGTCGTCGTGCGCGCGGGCGCGGCTGGAGCCTGTTTTTTAGTCCGGGCCGGTGACGGGAATCATCTGGGGGGGGAGGGGGTCGATGACGTCATGTTTCGCGCCGGCGGCGTCTGGGAATGCTTAGGATTGACGGAGGACGGGTAGCACAAACATGTAGGTGGCGATATGCACCACAACGCCTGTGTACATCACTGCCCGCGTGCACCGCAGCGCCTGTATACACCACACCGCCGAGGTACACCACAGCAGCCGCGTGCAACACAGCGTCAGTTTGTGCCACCGTGCCTGCGGGCACAGCAACTCCTGCGTACACCACAGCGCCTCCATACCCCACATCAGCCGTGCGCAACACAACACCAGTGTACACCACAATGCCTGCGTGCATTGCAGTGCTTGTGTACGCCACGTCGCCTGTGTGCACCACATCAACCGTGTGCAACACAGCACCACTGTTGTGTATAGAATTTCAGAAAGGATCCTTGTGACAAAATGGAGCGCGTGTGGATTCCAGAGAAAACAATGGAAAATAAATACTCATTGACAAAGGAGCGCCGCTGGAATCTACGAGTCCCCCCCAGTCCGCCCGCATAACCCAGACTCCCATTTGCGTCCAGGAGGCTCCAGCTAAACTGGCCGTCCGAGAACCAAGTGGACCGATTCAATCGACCATTCTGCGGTGCACGCTGAGATGCGCACGTGCGTTGTAACGCCAAGCCGCACGACAGGGCGTTAAGAAGAAGGAAAAGGAGGAGGAGGAGGAGGAGGAGGAGGAGGAGGAGGAGGAGGAGGAGGAGGAGGAGGTGGAGGTGGAGGTGGAGGTGGAGGTGGAGGAGGAGGGAGGAAGGAAAAATGTCGTACTCGATTATCAAAACTTTCCTGGCGTGGCATTTAATTATCCGCAGCAGATCTTGACGTACATGTTCCTTCTGCCTGTCCTGTGGTGTACACCAGCGCTGCGTTGCACGCGGATGCCGTGGTGTAGACAGGCGCCGTGGCGTGCACAGGCGCTGCGGTGCACGCAAGCACTGTGGTGTACACAGGCGTTGTGTTGCACATGGCTGCTGCGGTGTATGTACACCGGCGCTGTAGTGCTCCCAAGTATTGTGGTGTACACGGGCGGTGCATTGCACACGGCTGTTGCGGTGTACGTAGGCGCTGTGGTGCACACGCGCGGCGTGGTGCACGCGAGCGCTGTGGTGTACACAGGCGCAATGGGCAGATCGCCACTTACGCGTCGTGCGCGCGGGCGCGGCTGTGGTGCCGGAGCCACTCGGCGGGGGGGGCGTCACGTCATACCCCCCCCGCCCTCCCCCCCCCCATGACGCCCGTCATCGCCGAACATAAAGAAACGCGTTCATGATGCGGGCCTCTTCGGGTTTTTTGTTGGAGGGCATCCTGTGCTATCTCGGGTGCATTTTTAACCGTCCGGCAAGCATCCGGCGGCCATCTTGGGCTCCCTGGCTCCAGGAGTGGGAATCTGCGGAGAGCACAGGCGCAGGCCCCCGCCCTCCCTCCCACCCCCCCTTCCCCGGCAGAACCACCCCGGCCTTGGCTTGAGGCTGCAGTTATAGGCTCTGTGAGACTCCCATGCCGGATAGGCAAGCGTCTTCACAATGCATGCAGGAGTCGCGCTCTTGCGCGGGGACCTCCTCGCGAGTTGTTCAGACGCCGCACTCTCAACACTCAGGAATCACGCTACCGCGCTGGCTTTTTTCACGAATTACTAGGAAACGCGTTATCGCTCGAGATTTCCTCGCGATTCACGCAGGACTCACGCTTCAGCAACCCGCCTGCTCGACCTGGCCGCCTGGGCCCGCCTTCCCGACCCGCCCGCTAGGGCCTGCCGACCCGGTCTCCCGATCTGCCCGTCTGGTTGTACCAAATGTGTTCTGTTCATAGCCCCCTCTTGCTCATTTCTCTCGTGTTCCATCCTTCTCCCTCCCCTTTTTCAGTCGTCCTCTCTTCCCTTGTTTCAGGGGCTGCACCAATTACACGCGGCAGGTTAGAAAACTATACCCCCCAGGAGGTACGACCGAAGACGAAGAGGGCGGGTATTGAGGGTGTGGGATTTACGTGCTGAATGGCACGCGAGCAGATAGGAACGACCCGCTCGCGACCCACCCGCGACTCACCCGCGAACCACCCCGCGACCCACCCCGCGACCCACCCCGCGACCCACCCCGCGACCCACCCCGCGACCGCGACCCGACCGAGACCCGCGCCCGCGACCCGCCCGCGATCCACCCGCGACCCGCCCGCGACCCACCCCGCGACACGCCCGCGACCCGCCCGTGACCCACCTGCGACCCGCCCGCGACCCACCCCGCGGCCCACCCACGACCCGCCCGCGACCCACCCCGCGGCCCACCCGCGACCCACCCGCCACACCCGCGGCCCACCCGCGACCCACCCGCGAACCCCCCCGCGGCCCACCCGCGACCCACCCGCGACCCACCCCGCGACCCACCCCGCGCCCGCCCCCTCATTCCTATCCGCAACTGCGGGATGCTATGTACTTGGTGAAATGATCGCGCCCGTCAGCAGGCCGTACGCCTCTCGGCCGCTGAGGGCGCAAGTCAGTGCGTGCGTAGCCGATACCAGGCCGTTTTGTTTCTGGCCGCCGAGTCAGTACTCTTTTATCTCATGGCGCAGCCACATGCAGGCCGTCGACTTTCTGGCCACCGAGTGCGCCACCCATGGCGCAGTCAATAGCAAGCCTTTTTACCTAACAGCGAAGACTGATAGGTTTCTAGTAGGGTCAAAGAGAGCAGCAGATGACTCCACAGGGGGGTCCGGGCGGCATCCGGGGAGCTGGGTCCGAACTCGTTTTTCATAAACAGTCACACACTTCGTGCTCTTCGACCTCCCAGAACTCCATTCCCGGGCCACATTCTGAATGCCCGGAGCCAACCGTAGGCCACTTCGTGCTCTTCGACTTCCCAGAACTCCATTCCCGGGCAACATTTCGAATGCCCGGAGCCAACTGTAGGCCACTATACGACTTCCCAGAACTCCATTGCGGGCCACATTTTGGATGCTCGGAGCCAACTGTAGGCCACTTCGTGCTCTTCGACTTCCCAGAATTCCATTCCCGGGCCACATTTTGGATGCTCGGAGCCAACTGTAGGCCACTTCGTGCTCTTCGACTTCCCAGAACTCCATTCCCGGGCCACATTTTGGATGCCCGGAGCCAACTGTAGGCCACTTCGTGCTCTTCGACTTCCCAGAACTCCATTCCTGGGCCCCATTTTGAATGCCCGGAGCCAACTGTAGGCCACTTCGTGTTCTTCGAGTTCCCAGAACTCCATTCCCGGGCTACATTTTGAATGCTGAGGCAGGCTGATGCTGAGGCTGAGGCAGGCTGAGGCTGAGGCAGGCTGAGGCTGAGGCCGATGCTGAAGGCAGACTGAGGCTGAGGCTGAAGCAGGCTGAGGCTGAGGCTGAGGCAGGCTGAGGCTGAGGCTGAGGCAGGCTGATGCTGAGGCAGGCTGAGGCTGAGGCTGAGGCTGATGCAGGCTGAGGCTGAGGCAGGCTGAGGCTGAGGCCGAGGCTGAAGGCAGACTGAGGCTGAGGCTAAAGCAGGCTGAGGCTGAGGCTGAGGCAGGCTGAGGCTGAGGCAGGCTGAGGCTGAGGCTGAGGCAGGCTGAGGCTGAGGCTGTGACTGCGACTGCCGTTGCCACTGCGACTGTCATCGCGAATGCGACTACGACTGCGAAAACAACAGAATTCTACAACTGGATTCTCATCCGAATCTTAAGGGGAATGCTTCAGATATGCTCCTAC
>CAUYUJ010014894.1:258608-279419 GCA_963575745.1 Prorocentrum cordatum
TGTGACATCCGTTCCTGTTCCTGCTCTTTGTGACCACCGACCGTTTCTTGCTTTTGACAACCGTGAGTTGTGACATTCTTTGATTTGCTTTCTGTTCCTTGTGACTACCGGTAGTCCATCGCAGCTCCGATTCACCAATCGGGCTGTGGGCTCTCCCGCGCGCCGCGTGGGGCGGTGCTGCCGCCGTCGACCCGACGCCGCCCGGGGCGCCGCGTGCAGGGCCTCTGGCGGCCGGCGCTCGCCGCGTGCAGGGCCGCTTGAGGCCCACGCGCTTCGCGCTCCGGGGGCTCGCACGCCGTCGGCGAGGGCTCTGCCGATTCCCCCCGGTTAGAGCCGATTCGATGTCGGCGGCTTCCGGTTCCGATTCGGTGCGGCTCCGAACTCCGACCTGGGTCGGGGGCCCCCACACGTGTGGTGACCACACCGTGTGGTGATTCGGTGGGGATTCGGGGTCACCGCACGGTTTTTGGGACTCGGGTCGTTCTCCGAGGATGTCTCGGGCGACAGGGCCTCCGGGTCCCAAGACCGGGCGGTGGACGGACCGTGCTGTGAGGTCTCTTGGGGTTCCGAGGTCACCGCACGGTCTGTCACCGCAACCGTTTTCGGGAGTCCAAACTGGACTCCGATATTCCTCAAGGGAGGCACGCGAGCCTGGAGTCCGCCGATGCGGCTTTTCCCAGCTTGGCTGCCGATAGCCGGCGATCCGATCCATGCCGAGCGCCGATCCGACGCATCGATCCGATTCGGGGCTCGGCTGGCCATCTCCCCCCTTCCGTCCCGCCTGTCCTTCCGCCTGTATGCCCAATTCTTGAGAGGCCTGAACATGGGCACCAACCCAAACAGGGGTCTGTGCCTCCACCAAGCCAGGATGATCCTAGATTTTGGTGTTTGGTGTTAAGATTTCGGCCATGTGGGCAACCACGAATATTACCACCATCACCGAACCAGGATCACCTGCCCTCGGTGGAGGCACACCGCCGCTATTGGTGTTGGTGTCAGCCTGTGGGCCTCCGGAATTCGGTTGGCGGCGGCCCCGCCGCAGCTTGGCCGCAGGTTGGACCCAGGGCGCCGCCGAGCAGAAAGCAGGATGGCCTCGGGAGCGCGAGGGCGGTTCGTGCTCTCCTCGCGCAGCGCCGGGCGCGGCAGGGCGCCAATGTGGCCGGCCCGCCCGTCTCCCTCTGCTCGCGGGGGGCGGCGGGTGCCGACTGCAAGAAGATGTTCGAGATCCCCCCGACCGCCTTCTTCCCTCGGCCGAACGTGATGTCCGCCTACGTCGAGTTGGACTTCGAGTCCGCCGCGGAGCGTGCCGGCTGGCCGCTGCTCTCGCTTTTCCTCCTCCTCTTCCGCCTCCTCGTCCTCCTCCATTTCCTTCTCCTCCTCCTCCTCTTCGTCCTCTTGTTCTACAGCATACTAGATGCGCTGGACCCAAGGACCACTACCCAGTGGCAGTCTCTTTCTTTCACGCGTACGAGATGACGCATCAACTTCGGGACCGGGGAGACCCAACGCGGAAGCATGCAATGCGATGCTGTTATATGGGCACCAGAGGGAGCAGTTCATTCATCAGGTGGAGGCCAGACTACAAGAGCAGTTGCCACTCTTCGAACATTGGGAATATGAGGGCAACGCTTATCATAGAAACGCGGGCATCTTGACGTGTATTGATGGAATAGCAACGGAGCAACTATTATCACCGCCTGGCTACACCGAGAAAACGGAGGACTGCCTCAATCAGAGCGCGCTTTTTCGAGACAGGCGAGGGGCCAAAGTGCGAGAACTTGACCACTTAGGTGTGGATCTAAGCATTGCCAGGCTCAGCCGGAAATTGGAAGGCGAAAGAAGGATATGACGATCAACTATTAGCGGATCGAGTGGAGGCATTGTGGGGGCGCGTGGAGAGAACGCAAGTTCTACCATGCTCATCGACTGGCGCGACTCCTCGCAGGCATGCGCAGGAGACCTGGAGGCAGACGCTACAACAAGGCCCCCACGTCACGTGCGTCAGCGATCAGCAAGTTTCAGAAGATTGGCGCGCAGGGGGGGGCACAGGCGCGCGTTCTACTCAAGTGTACTGCCCCAGAGAATGCGATTGGGCTTTGGAGTCGAACCGAACCGAGCCGACTACGCGACACACAAACCATCTCATCTTAAATGGACGGGAGCCGACCAGGATCATATGTTGACAATCAAGCGGCCCACGAGGCTGCATTGCGCGATGTGCAGAAACCCATCAGACCCATCAAGAAGTTCCCCTCGTGGAGATCGGCACCAGAGCGGGGCGCATCTGGGGATCTCGCACGATTACCGGCCCATGCCAATTGGTATCAGAAGCAGGCCGGACGTCGAGGACTCAGAAGCAAAGGGGAACATCGTCGGCATGAAGAGTTCGATGGGGCTAACCTGGGCTCAAGCAGAACGCCGACTCCGAGCCGACTCGCCGCCGCGCCCTGCGCGCTGGACACTCGCCCTGGGCGCTGGGGCGGATCTCGCTGACCAGGGGTGTCAACAGAGGCAGCCTGAGCTCAACACCTTTCAGACTCCTGCTCATGCGCTCACCGCGGTGGATCGAGACATGGAGTCAGCTGGGGCCGCTCGCCGAGTGGAGCCAGCTACAGAACTACAAGCACTTGTATTCAAACGTTGTCTGTGCCCGCTGCGTCGCGCAATGCGTCGGGTGGGCAGAGCGCCTGCCGCGCGCGTCGGGCTCGGAGCTTTCGACTATCGAAGCAGAAGGCCCACTGTGATTTTCCTGCGGATTGGGCAGATCTTTTTGTTCGCTCGTTGGCGGCCTGAAGGCGAGATTTCCCCGCCGGTCGCACGGGCGCATTTCTCGTCGGAGGAGAGGGGGGGGGGGGGGGCGGCGGGGGCATTCTCATCGGGGGAGAGGCGGTGGGGGGGGGCATGGCGGCGCAAATGCGCGGGCCAGCACGTCTACGACGAGCAGGACTACGCCGCGACAATGGACTACATGACGCCAGCCATGCCTTCCGCTGCGCGCGCAAATTGCAGGCGGGGGCAGCTTTTAATGAGCCTGCACGAGAAGCACGAGTGGACATGGCATATCCGAAACATCCAAGCAACACTTTCGCAATTTATGACGGCGTGCACCGCGGGCGCATGGCAAATCAAAGCGGCGTGCTTCCAGGATCATGCGGCCGCAGAGTATTCGTCTAAGCGCGTGGCATGGGAGTTCGCAGCAGATGCGATTTGTGGGGTCCATGGCAGCAGGCCCTTCACATGCAGCTATCCGCCCAGATCATGGCGACGGGCGGCGCTGCCGACCTCTTTGCATCAGTTTGCGTGGATGATATTGCGCGCGAGATCATTGGAGCGAATGCCCGCGGCACTTGGGCGCGGTCGCAGATTGGGAAACAACGCTGTTGATGAGGCATTGATAGGGATGGGAGGCGCTCAGAAAGTAGACAGGCAGATGAATCTAGCGCAGGGCGCAGGTCGAGGGGCAGGGGGCCCCACTCTCAGGTCTCATGAGGGACGAGTTCGTGGTCGGACAGGCACTGGCAGGAGCTATATACTTGGAACGACGGCAACATCACAACAATGGGTTTTCGGCCGGCGAGAAATTCTGGATGCAGGCGCTGCGCGCATCGCGGCGCGAAATGAGCATTTTCTGGTCCACCCAGAAGGTCTCGCTGACTTTTGACCAGATCGCCTTCCCGGGGCCCATCGTGCACGTCGCCATCCCGGGCCTCGGGGCCCACGCGGTCAACGCGCGCGCCCCCGTCACGGAGCAGCCCCATCGCACCGCTCCGACAGGTCGCCTGCCCGTTCGCCGGACGGAAATGCACGCAGCGACGCGTGGATGGCACCCGTGCCCCGTCCAATTCAGAGGTGCAGAGGCATCTGGACTTGGGGTCGCCGTTCGCGGAGCTGCGCATAATGGGGCCACGACGGTTGCAAGATATGGTTGCGCACCGACAAGCACACGCGCAAGCTATAGCAACACGAGTGGAAAAAGGTAGATGTGGACAGCAGCAGTTCGATGTAGATGCGCACGGAGTAGTCCGGGCCCGCGGCTCGCGCGATCCCCGCGCACTCGAGGGGGGCCCGTGTGGGGCCAGACCATCTAGCTGGATTGAATGGCAGTTGAAAGCGCGTTTAAAAGGGGGAACCTGGGGCTCCATTTTAAGAATTGATACGTTTGAAATTAGCGCGAGCGAAACTAGCTATATCCAGTCCCCCTTCCGGCCAGGGATCCGCCGTCGAAAGGGGGGGCCCGCCCCTCCCGCGCCATGAGACCTCGTGCTAGGCGTGCCAGGATTTGTTTGTCCAGCGCGCGAGGAGAGTTTCACGGGGAAAAATAGCGCGGCGGCGCATTGCGCTAGGGATTGCGCCGCGCGACGCAGCGACGCGGGGGCGATTCTCAGAGAGGTCTGCGCCGCTGACCGAATCTTTTGCATTTTATATCGCGGCCGCTTTGCAGGCCGAGCCACGGCCCAGTGGCGCCCATGCAGCGGCCAAGAACAAACGGTGTATATTTGAATTCGCCGTGCGAGCTCATCCCAAGCAGCCTGACACAAACACATTGTCCGCTGTGCCTGTTTGTTGCTCTGGCACCAGGTAAGCTGGGCTCGCATCTGGCAGAGACGCGCGCGGCGCCCAATATCCGGCATCACATCCTTCATTGCGATGCCGACTTGGCCCGATGCCGCGCGCAGATAGAGGGCGACCAGCGGCCTCCCCCCCCAGAGGAGCCGAGCAAAGGAGCGGGGCGAGGCACGGACACTCAGGAGAGGAAGCTGTCACTACGCGTAGAGGCACGCATGAGGGGCCGAGAGGCATCCGACATGCATTTCAAAAACTCAGCAGGCCACCTTGTTTTCCCGGGGGGAGGGGGGTGGGGGGGCAGCAAGGAGGCGATCGCCAAGTGCGAGACGCAGGGCAAACCAGCAGGGGCAGGCCACGAGCACGGCTCGCCACGCCTTCGCGCAGCAGGCGCACTCCTCTCGCGCGTCGGAGGCAACAACATAGACGGCAACAGAGACGATGGACCATCTCGCACGCATTTTCCCGGCGCCCAAGAGGCCCGACGAAACAGGAAAGGCCGCCCCCCCAGCCAGAGTTTCGAGGACTGGCGCGTCACTTGTCGCGCGCGAGAAATGCAGCAGAAACAAGGCGTGGCACCGACGGCGAGACTCGGCTTCAACCTCGCGGGGAGTTGGCCCGCGGCGGTCCACGAGATCCAGGAACCGAAGCTGGCGAAGCTGACGTTCCACCCGCTAGAGCTGAACACGAAAGGGGGATAAACGTGGGTGAGCATCAACCGCCTCGTCGCTCTGCGCTTCCGCGCGATGGGCATGCAGAAGCTTCCAGGAGAGGTGCCCGTGGGAGGGCCCGCGTACGCACTGAGGGCGAAGTGAGAGCAGCAGGCGAGCGTGGTAGAGATGGAGGAGGAGGAGGAGGCATCCAGGCTGTGCAGCACATCCCTTCTCCTCCCCCTCTTGCCTCTGAGGTCCCCTCGCTCTCCTACCTCCGCTTCCTCGGCGCCAGACCCTGTGGGGACAGGGTGAAGGCCCTCAGAGCCAGAGTCAGACCTAGAGAATTAGCTCGGCAACAAAGCTGCTAAGTACCCCCGTGCCGTGGTACCACTACTGGCGTCGAGCGCGCCCCGAGCAGCGGCATCAGGCCTTGCGCTCCCACCTTGGAGTCCCAGGCCCAATGGTAAATACATGAATCCAGGTTCTGCGGTGCCCGCGAGTAGATAGCTTTTGCTAGCCGATATGGGCATCGATGCACATAGCAGCAGCCGCAGCTCCTCCTTGTCCTCCTCCTCCTTCCCTTCCTCCTCCTCCTCCTCTTCCTCCTCCTCTTCCTCCTCCTCCTCCTCCCCGTTTCCACTATCCGCGTTTTTCGTCTCCGTGCTCCTTTTCCTTGTTCCTGTTCCTGTGTTTTCTCCCTGTTTCTGGTATCGTGAAGCCCTCTCCGTCGTCGCGTCCCTCCCGCCTGTCCAGCGCATGCGCCTCCGCAGCCGCAGCCGCCCCGTGCAAACGCACCCACCACGGTCAGGCTCGGCTGAGCAGTGTGGTTCGAGCACTGCGTCTTGCTCCCAATATTGGGGAAACGTAAGACTCGGGTTCGGGGGCTCGGGTTGGCCTGACGGGGCAATCAATGAACATGACGAGATTCAATATGACATTTGACGCGAGCCCCCGATGCAGACGCCCTACGGAAACCGGACCGTCAACATCCAGGACGCGCGTGCCAACAACAATGGCAAACCCGATTTCGGGCTCACTCGAGTCTTACGTTTCCCCGACAGTACAGCGAAGCCGATGTCGGGCTTACTCGAGTTTTTACGTTTCCCCGACAGTACAGCGAAGCCGATTTCGGGCTTACTCGAATCTTACGTTTCCCCGACAGCATAGCGAAGCCGCCCAACAAAAACATTTCGTGCTCAGGGGAGGCTTCGGTTCTCGGGCCGCGCTTCAGGCCCAAGAGCGGGAGGCCCGTGCGCAGCCGAGGTTCGGCGTGCGCCCCCGTGGCCGGACAAGTCCTCCGCCTCTCACGCTGGCACGATGCCCCTGCCGTTGTGCAATCTCGGGGGTGGACAGACCTCCTACCCTGACGCGTCGATTCGGGAATCTGCCGTTTTCAATTCGCGAGAGGGCGTCGCGGCCGTCATGTTTGCGGTTTCAGGTCCGTCGGTTTCGGTCCCAGGCCGTTTTCACTAAGGGAGTTTTATTGAATGGAGGCTTGTCCACCGCCGACAATCGCGCAGAGATGTTTTTTTCGGATTCCATCTTGGGGGGGCACGCGCAGAGGACGCCCATGCCAAGACACACCCTGCTTGCCTCCAGGGTGCCTTCGGATTGTTGGGTTTCGAGGGTTCTGCGATGGAAAGCGCGGCGTCCCCGTACCACAAATCAATGAGCATCCTGGGGGCTCGGGGTTGGGTTTCTTGCGGAAGGTCTCCTGTGGTCGAGTTCTTATTGTAGGTATGGGCCAGAGCAGGTACACGTAATGCGTCGCACGCAGAGTTTTGGCGTAGCTCTGTGTGGACCTGTACACCCATGTGACAGAATCGTGCCAGTAGGGCTGGCATTTCGTTTTAGCCCGCGGTGAGCTTCGAACTTTCGATTCGATCATCCGTTGCGGTGCCGCGCATGTCCGCCTCTGCGACAAGGGGTGCGCGGAGGGCGCTGGGCGGTTGCAGCGAATGCCCTTGTCGTGAATTGTGATGTTGTGCATTGTGCCCAGAAGGCCGAAACCTCGAGGTCTTTCATCATGAGGTCATGTTGGCTTTGGCGCGGTGGGAGGGACAATCATCGTTTCACAATGAGATGCTATATGCCAGCTCACGCCCAAGGCGGCTATCTACATTGAAGCGACATGGGTTACAACGTACAGTCAAGGCACTGAAATAAGGACCACGTCAGCCCTAAGGGGGTCTCTGGTTTGCGGGCCGTTCCTTCGATCTAGGTCGAGGGCCCTTCGTGGCCAAGGCTGGGGGTGGCCATAACAGCTCTTTTGTTCCTTATTCAGCGTTCCTTCTGGTATGGTGATATGTATATGTCAGCTTTACATTATATACCGTGGTTTCATGCTCTGCTACCCCTGCTATGCGACTTGTCGTGTACGTGGCATTGTGAAGTATGGTATGCTGGTATTTCTTCGAATTTGATAAGCAGTCTTGGGTCTTGGACGCCGAACACCAGATCGTCAAGTGTTCATCGGCACGTTTGCCTACAGTGTAAGGGTTCGTTATATCTTTACTAAGAAGATTGTGCGTGCGTTGCCGGATCTGGAATCGGTCGGATGATGTTGTCTCTCGTTGCCTCCCGTTTCTCGCCTCCAGTTGCCTCCCGTGGCCTCCCATCGCCGTCATATCCCTTTGCCTCGATCCATGTCCCGATTGTTCCTTGTTCTGCATGCCTATCCCTATAGATCCCTGGACTTTTATTCATACCCAATTCCGCCATGGTGACCCCCAATCGTGACCCTCCTTTCCGGCCCTTCACGTAACTGTGTGAAGCTGATCAGGGCATTCTGCCGCAATGGTGGCATTGTTATTCGTTACGCGCACGTGTGCCTTTTTCGCAGTGCAGGCATGTTCTACTAAGTAGCAGTGGTCAGTTCCACTGGGTGTTACCATATGCAGTCGTACACACCGAGGTCAGCAGTGTCGGGCTTCTTGTTGTCGCAAGATATGTCTGTGGACGTTGATTGAGCCATGGAAGGATCTATCTTACAATCGCGCCGGTAGTCTTGACGCACGTATCTGTTGCTGCTCTCGTGATCGTGGTGGGAACGCAAATACTGCGCAAGATAATTTACAATCTCATTGCATCTGGAACGCCCTACGGACTTCACAATTGGGAAGTCCTGATGCCATCGATTCTACCCTCGCCAGCACATTTCGCTGCCTGAGGCTCCTCCGCTACTGCGCCGCCAGCCCAGCGCTCCGTGCGGCGACCCGCCGAGCACCGCCCAGAAGGCCGTCACGTGTGGCGTGTGACCTTGCCAGTCAGTCGCTTTTAGAGGAGCGCTCATTGGTCATCCGTGGCGGTCTTGGGTCAAGTCGGGCGTGGCCCTCTGCAGGAGGAACAATTTATAATTTAAAACAGTTAACACAAATCGTCAGCGGACGTTTTTTTGTCATGTTTGTTCCGATTTTTTTAACATTGGGGCCTCCGTCCTCCCTCCTCCTCCTCCTCCTCCTCCTCCTCCTCCTCCTCCTCTTCCTTCCCCCTCCCCCTCCTCCTCCTCCTCCTCCTCCTCCTCCTCCTCCTCCTCCTCCTCTCCTCCTCCTCCTCCTCCTCCTCCTCCTCCTCCTCCCCCTCATCCTCCTCCCTCTCCTCCTCCCTCTCCTCCTCGTCCTCCTCCTCCTCCTCCTCCTCCTCCTCCTGGGATTGATGGGCTCTCGGGGCGACAAGCCCCCGCACCCTGGGGGAGGCCGCCAAAGTGCGGTTTCCTTCCCCCGGAGGGGTCGCCAGGTCCCGTGGCCTCCCCCAGGGCGGTGCTGGATCCCCCCCCAGCGCTCGCCGCCCTGGGGCGGGCCCGGCGGCTCGTCTCTGTCGTGTCGTTCGTCCGTGTCGTGTCGAGCGTGTCGTGTCGTGGCCGTTGCGTCCCTTCGTCGTGTCGTGTCGTGTCATGCCGCTTTTTGGTTCGGTCCTGGGTGTCCTGGGGTCCGAAACCTGGGTCCCTGGGGGCGGGTGGCGCGTCGCCGTCTTTTGGCGGCGCCGCGCAGCCCGTCGTTTGGGACCCCCGTCGTTTTCCCCGCGTAGTTTGGCCGGGCTCGCCCGCCGGCCTCGCGCGCGGGGCGCCGCGCCGCCGCGGCCAACGCGGCGACACCCTGCGGGCTGAAGGATGCATGGTGATGCGGAAAAAATCCTCCTCCACCTCCTCCTCCTCCTCCTCCCTCCTCCTCCTCCTCCTCTTCCCTCCTCCTCTTCCTCCTCCCTCCTCCTCCTCCTCCTCCTCCCTCCTCCTCCTCCTCCTCCTCCTCCTCCTCCTCCTTTCCTCCTCCTCTCCCCTTGGGCCGTCTTTGGTACCCCAGAGGCCCTGTGGGGCCAGCGTGGGGCTCTCGGGCCGTCCAGGAGCCCAGGGGGGGGGCCCTGGGCTCTCGGGTGGGCCCTGCTGGGCTCGGAGGCCGCGACGGCGACGGCCGCCTCCTCCTCCTCCTCCTCCTCCTCCCCTCTCTCTTCCTCCTCCTCCTCCTGCTCCTCCTCTCTCCTCCTCTTCCCCTCCTCCTCCTCCTCCTCCTCCTCATCTTCCTCTCCTCCTCCTCCTCCTCCTCCTCCTCCTCCTCCTTCCTCCTCCTCCTCCTCCTCCTCCCCTCCTCCTCCTCTCCTCCCCCTCCTCCTCCCCCCCTCCTCCTCCTCCTCCTCCTCCTCCTCCTTCCTCCTCCGCCTGCTGCTCCTCCTCCTCCTCCTCCTCCACCTCCTCCTCCACCTCCCCCCTCCTCCTCTCCTCCTCCTCCTCCTCCTCCTCCTCCTCCTCCTGCTCCTCCTCCTCTTCCTCCTCCTCCTTCTCCTCCTCCTCCTCCTCCTCCTCCTCCTCCTTTCCTCCTCGTCCTCCTCCTCCTCCTCCTCCTCCTCCTCCTCATTATCCTCCTCCTCCTCCTCCTCCTCCTCCTCCTCCCTCCTCCTCCCCCCTCCTCCTCCTCCTCCTCCTCCCTCCTCCTCCTCCTCCTCCTCCTCCTCTTCCTCCTCCTCTTCCTCCCCCCCCCTTGGGCCGTCTTCGGCTCCCCCACGTTAGGCCCTTTGGGACCGGCGTTTGGCTCTCTGTCAGTCCAGGTTCCCTGAAGGGGGGGCCCTGGGGCTTTTAGCGGCGGGCCCTGCTGGGCTCGGAGACCGCGGCGGCGACGGCCGCCTCCTCCCTGCCCCCGCTGCCTTTTCGGGCGAAGTCAACTAACGGTCGGGGGAGACAACTAGTAAACACCTTCCCCTGCCCCCCAAACTCAAAGTTGGCACGCGCGGGGGAGATTGCGGTCGAGGTTCCTGAACTCGGCCACTATGCTCTTTTCGCCCGTCGACACCAGAGAGGGTGCGCAGGGGGCGGCCGGTGAACTCGGCCGCTATGAGCGTCTTTCGTCCAGGGCATCGCACGCGTGACGCCGTCTCGACCCCAGGGGGGGTGCTCTGGGGGTGGGGTCTCTCAGAGTGTAGGGGGAACGGTAATTCGCGGAGGCCCATTGCTGGAACGGGCCCACCCTGAGCCCAGGATCGGTGTATACGCCATCCGTGGCATGGCCACGGAGGCCTGCGAACCAATCGTAGGCCCAGGCTGTTGATTTCAGGATTCGAACACCGCGGGAAGCAGGACTCCTGTCGATTTCTCCGATTCGATTCGATGCGATTTCGATGGGTTCCGATTCCGATCCGATCACTACGGCTTCGGATTTCGATGTGAGTCTCATTGGGGGCCTACCAGCTTGCCAATTTGCCGATTCGATGTTTCCCCAACTCGGTTGCCGATTTCCCTCGATCCGATGTATTTCGATCGCCGATCCGTCTTATCGATTCGCTTATGGGCTGTTTTGGTGAAGCGGAAACGATCACATCATTTCAGACACATTCATGTTGTAGCCTCTCGAGTGGAGGCCTTTAAGGGGCAACTGTGCTTGTCATCGAAATCGTCGGGTGTCTCTTGAGGCATTGCTGAACCATCCTGTCGGCCTTAGTGGCCTTCCCTGTGGAGCCTGTGGGGAGCTTCGGATAGCGCCAGGAATGGGTCGTCAGATGGTCATCGGAATCGGGGAAATGTGCGCCAGGGTTTGAAGAAGGGGTACGAGTGGTCGGAGGAAATCCCATATTTTCAGTCGAGATGTGTGGTTTTGGGAGTGGTGAGGTTCCCAGATAGAACACACATGTGACACCGAAAGGCTCAGAGCATCTGCGCAATTCCGATTGCCGGAGGTGTTATGTCCAATCATGTGGCGATTCAGGTTTCGACCTTCATCTCGACGAGTTCAGTGCAACGAACGTGTGTTACCAGTGCTATCATACTTACAGCAGTTGTTGCAGACACAAAGTCCTTTACCTGGGAGGGAGGCGTGAGCATCGGTGAAGATCTAACACGTCCCGCCGCAGTCACTTCACGAGAGTCGATATGATATAAGATCTAACACCTCCCGCCGCAGTCACTTCACGAGAGTCGATATGATATCTATCGGCGCCGGTTCGACGAACGTAAAATGGCATTGGCACCTTGATGCGCTCAGCTCGGGCGACGGTGACGACTTGGTAGGCGCTGTCGAATTGGCTTCATGAGGAGGTCTTAAAGGGCGCACGATATGGGAGATTGGACGGCGAATCTTGTCGCCGCAGTTCTGGTGCTCCTCCCCTGTCGTCGCGAAGCTCAAAGACGCCGTCGACAGCTACGTGAGCTTCACGGCGCTCGCGGGCCCAGCGCAGACGGCCTTGCGCGCTCTGCGCGAGGTGGAGGGAGCACGGCCCCCGCGAGTGCGGACATATGTCAACATGATCTGTTTCTTCTCCCCCTGCCCTTGCGTGCAAGGCACGTGCATAACTGCGCTGCTGGCGCGCAGCCGTCTAGAGTTCGCGAGAATGCGCTGGCGGAGTTTTTCCGGCCTGCAGTTGGGCAGATTTGCCGGTGAAGTCGGAGTGTGCACCGAGCTCCGCTTCGGAATTTGGGTGTCCTCTCTGTCGAGATTCCACAAGTCCAATGGATGGATGGGACATGCAACCGATGCACCTCGAGATCCAGAGGGCGGACCCAGCGCCATCTGGCGCGATGGTGAACGATTGCCGCTTGACGCAGGCCGAGGCAGAGCAGCTATGATCCCCGCACACTAGAAAATACGCTCGTTCCTTTTTTGATGATGGTGCCCTTGCAGTGTATTGAAGAGAAGAGGTTGAAGAAGAGTAGATGAACCTGCGAAGAGTGAGACGATGCTTCTACGCTAATACATGCGTACGTCGTGCGGTGTTTTCCGTGACTGCGTGTGCTTTGTTTGTCGTGGACAGTCACGACCCATAGTCTTTCCGCGATCGATTGTGACCCAGCTTCCGTCGCTTCGCGCCTAAGTTGCGCGGCTTGTTGAAATACGTAGCTAGGTACTTTAAAGGTCTTAGTTCACCCTTGGCAACGTTTGAGGCGTTGCCCATCAGGCGCGTGCTATGAGATTTGTAAGCAACGCCAGTTTCGAACATATGTGAGCGATGGAAACACCATGGGTGGATTGCGCTGACATGCGCGCGCAAGCTGCCAGCGTAAGACCGCGCGTGATCGCCTTGGCGGCCTGCGTAAGCCATCGCGTCGGAATGATATGTCCCCCAGCATAAGTTAGCTTGTTACTCGTCGCTCATGTTGTGCTGCTTTGATTGATTCGAAAGGGAGGGGTACGGCGCGTTATCCTTGTCGCCTTTCGGTGACCTGCCGAGGAGAGGCGGCGCCAGCTCGGCGTCGACCCCCGTAACCTCCGGAACGTCACTAAGCAGGCGTTCAGAGTCCGCAACAAGAAGGAGATCCACGCTTACTTTGTTAATCTGTGTCCTCCGCCGTTTTTTCTGTCGTCCTCGTCTTTATCCTGCGGCTGCTTATCCTCGTCCTCCTCCCGCCTATGTTCCGTTCCCTCCCTTCTGTCCTCGTCGTTTCCTTTCCCGCTGGTCCCTCATCTCTCCCTTCTCTTTGCCCTTCTCCGAAAATTTCTCTCTCTCTCTCTCTCTCTCTTTTTTCCTCCCGTCCTCATCATTCGTCTCTCTGTCCCTTTTCCTCTGCCCAGCCAGCGGCGCCGACATTCGATTCGTCGGGGGCTGCGGCCCAGTGCAGCCCCCTTGCGAAAAGAGCATGGCGGGAACAGCGACGCGCCCACACTGCAGGGCGTTGTCCATAACGAGTTCTCAGGTCTGCGGGGCGTTCGATGGGCCTGGTCGCGAAAGCGGTGCAGCGTGGCTGCTCTTTTCAAGAAGATCAGGATGAGAGCACCAGTGCGCCCACATTGCAGACCACTCTACGCAACGAGGTCTTGGCACCGCGGCGCCTTCGGTGGCGTTGCTCGCGAAGCTGGTGCAGCGTGGGCGCTCTCCTGCAGCGCAGGCTCGGAGGAAGGAGGAGGAGGAGGAGCAGGAGGAGGAAAGGGAGGAGAGATGATGCTGATGCTGACGTTGACGCTGATGCTGCTGATGCTGCTGCTGCTGCTGATGATGATGATGATGATGGTGGTTATGATGGTGATGATGATGATGGTGATGAGGATGATGATGATTTTGATGGTGATGGATGGTGATGGTGATGGTGATGGTGGTGGTGATGATGAGGATGATGATGATGCTGCTGATGATGCTGCTGATGATGATTATGAGTGTGGTGGTGATGATGATGACGATGACGATGATCATGATCATGATGCTGATGCTGATGATGATGACGATGCGGATGGTGCTGCTGGTGCTGATGATGATGCTGCTGATTATGATGATGATGATGATGCCGATGATGAGGCTGATGCTGATGATGGTGATACTGATGACGAGGATGTTGATACTGCTGTTGAGGTTGATCGTGTTGATGATGGTGATGGTGATGATGATGTTGACGCTGATGATCATGATGATGCTGATGATGCTGATGATTATGATGATGATGCTGGTGATGATGATGACGATGATGATGATGATGCTGATGATGATGATGATGCTGATGATGATGATGATGATGATGATGATGATGATGATGATGATGATGATGATGATGATGATGCTGATGCTGATGCTGCTGCTGCTGCTGCTGATGATGATGATGATGATGATGATGATGATGATGATGATGATGATGATGATGATGACGAGGATGCTGATGATGATGATGATGATGATGATGATGATGATGATGATGATGATGCTGATGCTGATGCTGATGCTGATGCTGAGGAGGAGGAGAGGAGGAGGAGGAGGAGGAGGAGGAGGAGGAGGGAGGACGAGGATGAGGAGGAGGAGGATGCGGAGGCGGAGGGGGAAGCGGAAGAAGGGAGGAGGAGGGGAGGAGGAGGAAGGCGCACAGGAGGAGGATGAGGAGCAGGATGAGGAGGAATGGGGGGAGACGGAGGAGCAGGAGGATAAGGAGGGGAGCAGGAGGAGGAGGACTGGGGGGGATGATGAGGAGGAGGAGGAGCAGGAGGGGGGGGAGGAGGAGGCGGGGGAGGGAGGAGGAGGAGGAGGAGGAGGAGGAGGAGGAGGAGGAGGAGGAGGAGGAGGCGGAGGCGGAGGCGGAGGCGGAGGAAGAGGAGGCCATTTGGGGCCATTTTTCCGTTCGGCCCCCTGGCGCCCTGCCCGCGGACAAAACCAGGTGCCGTCGAAGCGCGGTCACGCCGCGCCGCCGTCGCCGAAGGGCGACTCCCAGCCCGCCGCCACGCGCGCCTGCGCCCAGCGTGCCGCGGCGGCGGGCGAGGCGAAGCCGTGGAGCGCGGCCGCCTGCCAGGCATCCGCCACGGCGGGCCGCAGCCCCCAGCGCGGCGGCCGCCCAGCCCCAGCGGGGGCCCCAGCGCCGCCTGCCGCGCCAGCGCCGCCACGGAGCACCGCCGCGAGCCGCGCCTGCTCCTCTTCCGTGGGCGCCTGCGGGGCGGGGAGCCGCGCCTTGCTCTTCGGCTCCTGCAGGCGCATCAGGAGCCGCATCGCCTCCGCCGCCCGCTCGCCAGGGGCGGGCCGCCCCTTGCAGCTGCCCAGCAGGCCGGTCCCTGCAGGAGGGGACCTCTTCCAGAAGCGGCAGCCGCACTTCAGGCACCAGGCCATGGCCCCGTCACCATTCTCGAGGCGCGAGACGACGACGCAATGCCCTCGCACCTCCCGCGCCACGCCTGCTCCAGCCACCGCTGCCTGCAGCTCGGGGGCGGCCACCGCTGCATCCGCGAGCTCGACGGCGGCGGCCTCTGCGGCGGCGACGGGCGGCTGGCCGAGCTCCGCGCCAGCAGCGGCCCCAGCAGCAGCAGCAGGCACCTGGCCGTGCACGAGCTCGGCCTCGAGCGCCGCCGCCGCCACCTCCTCGTCAGCCAGCTCCGCCGCGTCCAGCGCCGCCTGCGGGATGTCGAAGACGAGGTCGGCCGTGCCTACCACCCCGTCGGAGTCCAGCTTCTCGTGGTCCACCATGGTGGCGGCCAGCTCGCCGATCCAGCGCCCGAGCTCCTCCTCACGCCAGGCGCACGCCTGGAGGAACCAGACCAGCTCCTCGTCGATCGGCCACAGGGCGGCGCCCCTCTTGGCCCACAGGTCGGCTGCCCTGTTGCCTTTGATCATGAGCTCCTCCTCCCAGGTGGACGCCGCGGCGAGCGCCTTGTGCGCCTTGACCTTGCGCACTGTGGCCGACGGGCCAGGCCCCGCCCACCACTCCTGCCACAGGTGGCGGCGCGCCTGCAGCGGCGCGAGGGCCTTGTCCCGCGAGAGCGCCAGGCCGACCGTGCCCGCACAGTCGCAGAAGACCTCGAGGCCCGAGCCGTCGTCCGACGTCTGCCAGAACTGGGCCAGCATGTGGAACGCGTAGTCCTCGCCGTCCCTGGCCTCCTGCTCGGGTCCGCACCTCCACGGGACGATGCCGTGCATCCCGCCGATGACTTCCCCGCCGAGGCCGATCTGCACCACAGCCCAGCCAGCGCGGCGTGCCCCTCGCAGCGCGGGGAACCTGGCGCTGCCATCCACGAAGACCCTGCCCGCGAACTTCGAGCCAGGCGGCACGCCGAACCAGCGCGGGGCCGCGAGCGCAGCGTCTGCCGCCGCGGGGGAGGCAAGGGCAGGGCCGGGGCAGAGCGCACGCGCGAAGAGCTCCGCCGCGGCATCCCCGCGCTGCGCCACCAGCCGCGCCCCTTCCAGCAGCTCGGGCGAGCACGCGTCCCGCCGCAGCGGCTGCCAGGCGTCGCGCTCGAAGGCCCTATGCCACAGCGTGCCTCTGCCTCCACGCAGACGGCAGAGGCCGTCGAGCGCCTTGCCCTCCTTCCAGAGCCGCTCCTGCGGCCAGTGGGGGCCGCCAAGGACCGCCACGAGCGCGCGCCTGTGTCGGGCCTGCCAGAGCGGCGGCGGCGGCGAGGGCCCCTGGCGGCCAGAGCCATGGGCGGCCTCAGCGGAGGCCTGCTCCTCGGGGCGGCGGCTCACGCGAAGGAGGCGCTCCAGCCCCTTCCAGTTCACAGGCCATGCCCAGGCGCCAGGCCCGCGCAGCCGCTGCAGCGCGAGCACATCCGAGGCCAGCAACGCCGACGTGCGCACCACCTGCACCAGCATGCCTGGCGAGTAGAACTCCAACGAGAAGACCCGCGCCTGCCAATCGATGACGGCATTGAAGGCCACCAGCTCGCAGCCAACCCGCCTCAGCGCCAGTGCACACGCCTGTGCAGGGTCGCGGCGCTGCCCCCAGGGGCGGCGAAGGTCCAGCAGGCCTTGCGCCCCGAGCCAGCACTCCTGCACCACCGCGGCACTGGGCAAGCCCGTCTCCAGCGCCATGCCCCAGGAGCGCGCCACCTCCACCGCGTGCACCACGAAGGGGTCTCGGTTGGCGGCGCCATGCTGCGCCCGCAGCCGCGGGCCAACGCTGGCGCCCATGGGCAGCATGCCCTCGGCGCGCATGGCGGCGACCCGCAGGCCGTGCAGCTTCCCGCGGGCGAGGCCCGTCACCGCGGAGCCCCAGACGGCGGCGGCAGCGGGGCCCCCCCTCTGGACGTGGCCCACCCGCGCACCAGCACTGCGCAGCAGGCGCGCCCGCGCATTGACCGCCGCCGCGCGGCCGAGCCGCGCGTCCTGCTCACCCACGCGCCTCCAGCGCCCGTCGGTGGCGTCGCCGCCAAGACAGCGGGCGCCTGTCCAGCGGGCCAGCGGCCCATGCGCCCAGCAGCCGTCCAGCGCGTCGCCCAGGTCCTCGCTGTTCACCAGGTAGCCCGTCTTCGCCTCCGGGATGACCAGCCCCCTGGCGACCAGGCCCTCGATGAGGGCCGCCATGGCCCTGGGCAGCTGCTGCACCACCTGGGCCTCGCCACCGACCGCCTGCAGCAACACGTCGTCGACGACGTTCTGCAGGCGAACCACGGGGTTCTCGCGCACAATCTTCACGAAGAGAGTGTGCGCCAGCAGCTTGGCCAGCCCGACCGCCCCGCTGCGCCCCGCCACAATGGTGCCGTTCGCCTCGAACGGCTTGGAGACCGAGCCGCACCGCGACACGCACCGCTGCGTACAGTACGACACGCAGTAGCACCGCAGCAGCGCGAGCGGGAAGCCCGTGGCGACCGCCTGCACGCGCAGCTCCTCATGGCTGACATGCTCGTAGAACTTCGCCAGGTCGGTGGCTCCAGTGGCCGCCGAGAGGCCCCTGCTGCGAGCGAAGGCCGCCAGGAGGTTGTGCACCACCCCCGCGCGCTCGCACGGGCACTCCGACGTGCCCCAGAAGGCGGGGTTCTGCAGCGAGGCCTCCCAGCGGGCCACCAGCGGCTGCCGCATCCTGCTCCAAACCCTCAACCAGATGGCCGCGAGGCCGATCGGTCGCTGGCCTCCAGTAGCCTTGGGAATGAACACCGCAACCAGCTGCCACAGCGCCTCCCGCGTGGGCCTCCGCTCCCAGGCCTGGAGGAGCTCCAGGAAGCGCCTCCTGTACGGCAGCGGGAGGCGCAGCAGCTGCTTCGGGTGGGGCCTATCCCAGCCGAGGCCGCACCCCTCGCGGTAGGTGCCCAGGACCCGCCCCAGGTCCTCGAGCTCCAGCGGCGGCAGCACCGACTCCTGGATGTCCCAATCCTCAGGCGCCACCTCGCCAGCGCGCGACGGCTTGATCCAGAGGGTCTGCCACGCCTTCAGCAGCGCAGCCACTGCGGCCTCGCCTGCTACAGGCATGCGCGGACCCGTCGTAGCCGTCTGCGCCCGCGTGCACCACCGTGGGCAGCACCGTGACCTGCTTGATGAAGCGGTAGGCCGCCGAGCCGCCCCTCTCGGTGGCCGCAGCCTGGGCCCAGGCGCGCCACTCTGCAGCCCCCCGCTGCGCGCCCTGCATCCAGCGCCGCCTCGCCTCCTCCTGGACGACCGACAGCCCTGCGAGCGGGCCGCCCTCTGGCCACTCGAGCTCGAACGCCTCCAGCACCTGGCGCTGCTTGCGAAGCGGCGCCGTGCAGCGACCCCCTGGCGCCGCCTCCTGCAGCGCGCGCCAGCGGGAACACGCCGCCGCGAACGACATCCAGCGTCTGCACGCAGCGCCGACACTCCTCTTGAGGCCCTGCTTCCAGGCCACCTCCATCTTGACCTTCTGCGTGCGCAGCCCGCCTGCGCCCCCTTTCCAGCGGCTGGGCGGCGCGATCTCGTGGAGGTCGATCAGGTAGGCCTCCACCGCCTCGAACCACTCCTGGCAGCCCACCTTGAGCGGCTGCTCGCCACCTGGACTCCAGGCCGAGAACCCGCGCTCATGCGGCGCTGGCCTTGCTGGCGGCGGTAGTGGCAGCGGGAAAGCAGCAGGGGGCAGCGGCCGCTGCACCCTCGCCGCTGGCCCTACGCCGCGGAGCATCACCTTCAGCGGCACGTGGTCCCTCGCCGGCGCCTGCAGCAGCACCTCCACCGTCTCCACGAAGCCCGTGAGGACCTTGCTGGCGACAGCGAAGTCGAAGACTTTCGAGCCGCAGGTCGGCCCCCCTGGGGCGACGAGTGCAGCGCCCACGCTGCGCGCCCACTCACGGACGCCCTCGGGCTCCATGTTCCAGTCGCCCATCACCAACCACGGCGACTCCAGCTGCCCCACGTGCTCGTGCAGCGCCGCCATGAGCCCGATGTTCTCCTTCGCCCTGCCTATCTTCGTGATGAAGTAGGACGAGATGACACGGCACGGCTCCATGAATCCCAGGTTCGCCTCGCACGCCTGGAACCGATGGGCTGGGGGCCCTGGCGTAGCGACGGCCGCCGACGGCCGCAGCGTGGCCACAGCCACACCTCCCGAGCTCTCCAGCGGCCCAGGGCCCGTCGCCAGCGCAGCCTGGCCGTGCCAGCAGAGGCCACGCGCCTGCATCCAGCCCGCAGCGCGGGCCACAGCCTGCTTGCCCTTGAGGCGGTGCTCCTGGAGGCAGAGCACCTCGGGCAGCCGCCCCACGCCGTCGTGCGGCCACTCGACCAGTGACTGCGCCGAGCCCCGCGCGGTGGTGTTGGCCGACACCAGCTCCACCACGTCCACCGCCTGCGGGCGGCTACCCTGAGGCTGGGCCTGCCACTCGCTGGCGCTTGGCCAGCGCTGCGCGCCAGGCTTCGCGCTGCTGCTCGTCCTCCATGCCCACCTCGTCGAACAAGGCATCGAGCCCGTCGAGCTCTGGGCCCAGGCCGAGGTCGCCGACGCGCTTGCGGTCTCCAGGAGGACCAGCAGCGCCATCCACATCGCCAGCGGCCGCGAGGGCGGCCTCCTGCGCGGCGGCGGCCCGCTCGGCGCGGGCCTCCGCGGCCATCGCGAGCAGGGCGCCTCCCTCCCCCCCGAGCAGTAGCACCCGCTCCCGCTCCGCCTCGAGGCCCTCGAGGCCCTTGAGCAGCGCCTTGCCCAGGTCGCCCGTCTCCTCAGGCTCGCCCACCTCCATGGGCGACGGGCCTGTGTGCTGCGCCAGGTCGGCGCGCTTCCTGGCGCGCACCGCCTCGGCCACCTCCTCCAGCTGGTCTCGGCGCTTCTGGAGGACGCCCTCCTGCTCCGCCACGCGCGCCGCGACGGCCTCCTGCTCCTCCTTGACCGCCGCCAGCATGGCCTCTGCACGGCCGACCTGGCCCTTGACCTTCGCCTCCCTGGCCAGGAGGGCCTGGAGAGACAGCTCGGCCAAGGGCTTCGCAGGCGGCGACACGTCGGCCTCGGGCACCAGGGCCCCGAAGTCCTGGACCAGGGCCGCCGACCAGCCCTCCCTGGGGCCAAAGTGACGGAGGAGGGCCAGGCGGACCTCCTCGTCCTTGCCGCCGCAGCTGCTGGGCTTCTCCACGGCCGCCTGCTTGGCCGCGCCCTGCGCCCACGGCGCCGGCGTGGCCGCGGCGGCGGACGGGCCAGGCCCATCCGAGGCGAACCGCACACGCTTCGCCACGACCTTCGCCTTCCCCTTGGCCTTGACCTTCTTGGTCTTGTCGATGGCGTCGCCGATCGTGCCAGCTCCCCTCGGCGGCCGCGCCGCCTGGCAGAGCCTGCACACCGTGCGCCACGCCATGTTGCTGTAGCCAGCTGCACACGCATTGCACGTCCAGGGGTCGCCACCCTGGCTGGCACCACGTGCGCCTCCAGCAGCACCATTCGCCATCGGCCCGCGGGGGCGATGAGGAGGAGGGTGAGGAGGCGGGTCGAGGAGGAGGAGGGTGAGGAGGAGGAGGAGGAGGAGGAGGAGGAGGAGGAGGAGGAGGAAGAAGAGTAGGAGGAGGAGGAGGAGGA
>CAUYUJ010014894.1:279519-282019 GCA_963575745.1 Prorocentrum cordatum
CCCCTCCTCCCCTTCCCTCCCTCTCCTGCCTCCTGCCTGCTCCCCCCCTGCCTCCCGTTGGCCATCTCTGCTTCGAGCGAGTCGCCTCTCAAGTCGGCGGCGCAGGAGCAGCTCGCCCAAGACGGTGCGCGGCCGCCGAGCGCTGGCGTGAGCTCGAGCTGCCTCCTCCTCCTCCTGTGCAAGGCAGACGGTCTGCAGATACAGATGCTCATACCAGAGACGATCATCACCGAGGATTTTGGAGAAGCCACGGAGCAGGCTTCCCGAGAGGACATCCCGCTGCGGGCGATTTTCGCGGAGTGGCGCTCGTCGCCCAGCCAGCAGGTTTGCATGATCGTGTCAGGTGTTCCCCAGCGGCGTGAACCATCACGACATATCCTGCCGGATCGCGAAGAACGGAACGGAGAACGACACCGCAGAGAAACAGCATATCTCCAGCGAGACGAAGCACGAGCAGCCACTCCATGACGCGGAGGCCAAGCAGCCCGACTCATTCGGCATGGACGCTCAAGCGCAGGTTCCAGGAGTTCCGTAATTTCGTGGCGGCGCTGGGCAAGGCGTCTGACGAGGTCGCGGAGTAGCAGTCCGAGCAGCGGACCAAGTGGAGCGACGAAGGTGTTCAAGAGGATCCCCCGGACGGGGAGGTGCCCCAGGCCACGAGGAGGGGCAACTAGACGGACAAGGGAGACATCGCAGTCACGACATCATCGCCCCAGGTGCTTCTCAGCATCATTCAGCAGCCCGCGATCTCCAGCGCGGAGGAGAAGGTTGGAGGAGAGCATCGCTGAGATGCAGAACACGAGCGAACAGCCGCTCGAGGACACCACGAGGGCCTCGTGGCGACGCGACGGCCGAGCAGGACGGCATAGGGCCGACGGCGCCGCGGCCCGAGTCCTGCGCGGGCGGGCCGCGGCGAGCCGGGCGAAGAAGACGCGAGCCGGAGACACGCCGAGGCACCCGAGGTGCGGCGGCCGCGCGGGCGGCGCGCGTGGGAGGCTGTCGGGTGGGGCCGGGGGATCGCCAGGTGCGCCCATATAGTGCGTCTATAGTGCTTGTGTGTGCGCGTGTGTGTGTCTGTGTGTGTGTATGTGTGTGTGTGTGTGTTTGTGTGTGTGTGCGTGTGCGTGTGTGCATGTGTGTGTGTGTGTGCGTGCGTGCGTGCGTGCGTGCGTGCGTGTGTGCGTGTGTGCGTGTGTGCGTGTGTGCGTGTGTGCGTGTGTGCGTGTGTGCGTGTGTGCGTGTGTGCGTGTGTGCGTGTGTGCGTGTGTGCGGGTGTGCGTGTGTGCGTGTGTGCGTGTGTGCGTGTGTGCGTGTGTGCGTGTGTGCGTGTGTGCGTGTGCGGGAGGGGCGGCGCCTCTCTGGTGAGCTGCGAGGCGGGAGGGTGCTTCGGCCGCAGCACGGTTGGGCGCTGCCTGAGCCCATGGCCCCGGGTGCTCCTCTCTGGACCTCAGCGCCGGCGCCGCTGCCACGTGCGCGATCCTCCTCCTTTCTCCTCCCCCTCCTCCTCCTCCTCTTCCTCCTCCTCCTCCTCCTCCTCCAAAGCCTCTTCCTCTCGCAGCCTCCCCCCCTCCTGCTCGCGCATCCTCCTCCTCCTCCTCCTCCTCCTCCTCCTCCTCTCCTCCTCCTCCTCGCGCTCCTCCTCGTCTCCTCGAACCTTCAACCGCTCCCTTCCTCCTCGCGCCTCCTCCTGCTCGCGCATCCACCTCTCCTCCTCCCTCCTGGTTCTGGTTCTGGTTGAGGCGCACCCAAGTGGGGCGCGTTGGTGCCGAAGCCCCGGGCAAAGGGCAGGCATACGCAGTCCCGAGTAGGGCGCTGGCAGTGGGGCAAATGCCCGGCGCGCGTGCCCGCTCCCATGGGGGCCGGGTGTCGTTTCATGCGAGACAGTTGTAGGGGCCCCCTGGGAGCCGCGCCTGCCACGTCGCCCAATGGCGGAGCGCAAGTGCGCGAGCGCAAGTGCGCGTGTTGCCAACTGGCCGCATCGACACGGGGATCCTCGTCGTCTTCCCCCCCCGCCACAGCTCCACCACCACCAGCCAGGCGAAGGAAAAGGGGAGAGGGAGGAGGGCGGCGGGAGGAGACGCCCCAGGGAGGGGGCAGCCAGTTGAGGGACGAGCAGGGGAGAGGAGGGAGGAGGAGAGAGGGTGACCGAGCATAACGGTCTGGACGTTCATCCGCCCACGGTGGGCGCAACAAAGTAAAACCAGGTTCTGACGGCCGGATTCGAAGACAGCGTGTGTGTCACGGACGCGGTGCGCAAACTCGGTCGTGTTACGGAAACGGTGCGGCGGCTCAGGGGTAGGGGGCGGTGGCAACGCCATTTCCTGCGCCGAAGGCTGTCCGGCGAACGTGGCCGAAACTATGCTGTGCCTGGGGGGGGGGGGCAGGATTAGTTCGCCCAGACCTTCTGGTTGGGCCCGAAGATTCACCTTCCCTGGGGCAACCCCATAGCAGGGCATCACATAACATGCAGGCCCCTCCCGCGGCTTCCTTCCAGTCGCCA
>CAUYUJ010014894.1:284519-324519 GCA_963575745.1 Prorocentrum cordatum
GCCCGCGCCGCGGCCGCGCGGCCCCGCCCCGGAGGTGCGCGACCGCGCCGCGCGTCCGATGGCGGCAGCGCCGAGTAAGGGCCCACGATCTCCAGCGACGTGTTTTTATTTAATCGCTTCGCTCATTCCGCAGGCCCTGAGCCAGCTGGGGTCTGAGGTGGCCCAGCACTGGTTCCGGCCAGCAGGGAGGGGGGGGGGAGACGCTCGAGGTTCTGGGTCCTGGCCGGTGTTTTGCCTTTCTCGGTTTGTGGGGACCGTCTTCGAACGGATCTGGGGTGAAAAATTGCACCACGTGGACTCTGAGAGGGGTCCGGGTTGGCCCTCATCCCCCCCCTCCCTTCACCGACTTTCTCTGGGCCCGAAGTCGGTGCGCGGCCCCAGGGGCCGCAGGGGCCCCGGAGAGGTTGCGGCCCGTGGGTCCACTGTCGGGCCCCTTGGGCGTCAGCATGATGCAGCATGCGTTCTTGGGCGTCAGGCTACCTTGGGGGCAGGGGTCGGGACCCCTGAGGGGCTGCGCGCTGAAACGTCGCACCGTCGGGTATCCTATACATTACCAGCCTGGAACATATCCCTTTCCCAATGCTGGGCACCTCCTCATCACGATGCCAATCTTAGGGATTCCCTTATTTTTTGAGGGCGAATCCCTAAGATTGTCATCGCCTTCTGGCGTGTCAATCCTCGGGATAGGGATACGTTCAAGGCTGGTAAATAAAGGGTAGGGTGGGGGCCAGTCGATACGAAACCTCCCACAAGAAACGCCACCCTGAGACCCCAGGACGTCCATCGATTTTCGGCCCGGAGACACTCCACGCTTTCCATGGCAAAGCCATCGGAACCCGAGAAATCCAGGGCACCCTGGAGGCAGGCAGGGTGTTTCTTGGCATGGGCCCCCACAACAGGGTTCGAGTAGTGGATCGATTACAGTCGGCCCAGATTAGTAGGTCGACCCTGCCATATCAAGGGTACCCTCGTGTCCTGTGTTTCGCGACCCATGCTTCCTACATTCCTGTGGCAACGTGGCCATTGATTAACCCCAGGATTGACTTTTCTCGTCCATCCCGGGGAAGTTCGTAGACCTTTCGCAGAGCTATGAATATTTACAGGCCTGTCTTTTGCCAGGCCTTGAACTTTTTACAGCTTTTCACGACAAATCATCTGTAATGCTTCCTGGGGCGCTCCGGCCCCCACCCCGCCTGGTCCCCTCGCGTGGACTCTTGTACGCGGGCTTCGAGTTTTGAGTTTCCTCACACGAATATTCGACGCACCTGTGCCGAGGATTCGACGTGGAAGCCAGCTCTGGGGTACACCAATTCTGCAGTCGATCCCCTGCTCGAAGGGTGGTGGCGGCGACGACCGGCGAAGACCACGGCGGCGGCGGCGCCCGCGGCGGCCGGGGAGCCGCGCCAACGGGAGGGGCGGCACACGACGACGGCCGCTTGCCATCAGGAGGGAACAAAAAGACACAGACACAATCAATCGTCGACTCCCTGGAAAACATGGGAAAATATGGGAGGTGGGGGGAAGACAAAGACCAAGAAGATATGGGGAAATATGGGGGATCCTGTTACTTGTGTGTATTTCTTGGTGTGTCCCAGGGCCCCTTTCACCGACGACGGCCGCCTGCCAACCCTGCGCACGTCGGAGGGCGAGGCCGCCGTGGGGCACAGCGAGCCCGCGGGCGGCGGCGCGCGCGCCCTGCGGCGCGGGAAGGGGGCGGCGGCGCACGCGCGCGCGCGCCGGCGCCGGGAGGCCACAAGGGCGTGGCGGTGACCCTGCTGACGAACGAGGAGCTGTCCTGCCTCCTTCCGCCTCCCTCCTCCTCCTCCGCCTCCTCCTCCTCCTCCGCCTCCTCCTCCTTCTTTCCCTTCCTCCTCCTCCTCCTCCTCCTCCTCCTCCTCCTCCTCCTCCTCCTCCTTCTCTTCCTCACCCTTCATCCTGCCCTCGGGGCGAGCTGACGAACGAGGAGCTGCTCGGGGCCCTGGGGCCCCCCGGCGGCGCCTCCGGCGCCGCCCCTGGCGCGCTCCGCGCGCCGGGGAGGGGGGTCCAGCGCCGATCCGAGAAATCCGCGCGGACCTCCGAGCTTTTCTGTTTATGCCACTTTATGTTCCCCAAGATTGGTGCCGGAGATCAACACTAATTGCAGCGGGCTCCATTTCTGTTCTGCCGACTCCCACGAAGTTTTTCTGTTGATGCCACTTTATGTTCCCCAAAGAGCTGCGGGGGGCGGTGCTCGGGGTGGGGCGGTGCTCGCGCTGCCGCCCGGTGCGGAGGGGGGCGGGGCGAGGTAGAGGCACGTGGCGGGGGGGGGGGGTCGGGAGGGCGAGAGGGAGGGGTGGTCACGGCGCGGGGCAGGAGGGTGGCAGGAGGGTGTAAACGTGTGTGTGGTGTGTGCGCGTGTGGTTCGGGAGCGGAAAAGAGGGAGGAGGAGGAGGAAAAGGAGGAGGAGGAGGAGGAGGAGGAGGAGGAGAAGGAGGAGGAGCAGGGGGAGGAGGAGGAGGGGGAGGGGGAGGAGGAGCGAGCGAGCGTGTGTGGTGTTCAGCGAGCGAAGAGCGGTGTAACATAAGCTTTTTCGCCGCCGGGGACACCTGCCCCAGGGCGGCTGGAAAGTTTATACCCCTACGGTGCCACCGTAAGGGTATAAACTTCCCAGCCGCCCTGGGGCAGGTGTCCCCGACGGCGAAACAGTTTATTTTATACCGTTCTTCGCCCGTTAAGGTGTGTGGGCCTGTTTCTGTGCCTGTGTCTGTGTCTGTGTCTGTGTCTGCGTGTGACTTTGCGTGCGAGTGCGAGTGCGAGTGCGAGTGTTGCGAGTGTGAGCGTGAGTACGAGGTGCGAGCGTGAGCGCGAATGTGAGAGCGAGCGTGAGTGTGGAAGTGCGTGCGACTGACAGTGTTTATTTGAGTGTGAGTGCGAGTGTGAATTCGTCGCGAGTGCCAGTGCGAGTGTGAGTGTGGGTGTGGGTGCAAATGTGAGTGAGTGTGAGAGCGAGCGTGGGCAGGAGTGGGAGAGACGAGGAGTGTGAGTGCGAGTTCGAGAGTGAGAGCGAGTGTGAGCGTGAGTTCTGGAGTGAGTGTGAGCGCAAGTGAGAGTGCGAGTGGGAGTGGGAGTGCGAGTGCGTGTGTGCGTGTGAGCGTGAGTGTGAGTACGATCGCGAGTTTGAGTGCGAGTGTGGGTGTAAGCATGAGTATGAATGTGTGTGTGTGTTGGAGAATGTGCCTGTGGTGTGCGGAAGGTTGTGTGTTTGTGAGTGTGCGTGAGAGTGTGAGTGTGAGTGAGTGAGAGTGTGAGTATAAGTGCGAGAATGAGTGTGAGTGCGAGTGTGAGGATGAGTGTGAGTATGAGTGTTTGTGTGTGAGTGTGTCTGTGTGGTGTGCGGGTGACGGTGTGTGTGCGTATGTGTGGGTGACGGTGTGATTGAGTTGGAGTGCGAGCGGGAGTGCGAGTGAGAGTTTCTGTTGTGTGGGTGTGATTGCGCGTGTTAGTGCGGTTGTGAGTGTGAGGGTGAGTGTTGGTGTGGGTGTGAGTGTGAGCGTGAGTGTGTGACAGTTGGGTGCGGCTCACTCGCTTGCACTCCTTATTGCAAGAGGTTTTGATTCGTTGACTGTCGACCTGCAGGGTTCTCAGATTTCAAAGGGCGGGGTGCGACGGCAACCAGCTGTGCCCCGTGCACAACAATCTATCAGATCAATGGTTTGAGGGAGGATGTGTTGTTGCACAAGTGTGATTCCGCCGTATCTCGCGGCCCTCAGTTTTCGGCGTATGCTCTGCGTTCCAACGCTCTGCAGGATACGTGTTAGTCGGAAAGTATATCATCTGAGGGGTTGTGCGAGCAAGCGAATGCGAAGACTCGAGTAGAGTTTTGCGTAGCCATGACGGCTCAAATATGTTGTCCATTTTGTTCAGTGTCCAGTGGCCGAGCCAATTTGTTAGCAGTCGGGCAGACATAGCCACGGGATCACAGAGTGAAAATAAGCACCGTGACCTATCTTAGTCAGATTTCCTTCACGTTGACCGGCACGTGAGGGATCGAAGGCAGGCGCATCATCATTGGTTCGTGCAATATTTGCTGTACATGTTCTCAGGAGTGTGAGTGTGTGTGTGTGTGTGCGAGTGTGAGTGCGAGAGGGAGCGCGAGTGTGAGTGCGAGTATGAGTGTGAGTGAGAATTTCAGAGTCAGTGTCAGCGTCAGTGTCAGTGTCAATGTGAGTGTGGGTGCGAGTGTTGCGAGTGTCAGTGCGAGTGCGAGTGTGTCTGTGAGTGCCAGTGTGAATGCGAGTGCCAGTGTGAGTGCAAGTGCGAGCGTGAGTGAGAGTGTGAGTGTGGGTGCGAGTGTTGCGAGTGTGAGCGTAAGTGCGAGTGCGAGTGCGAGTGCGAGTGTGAGTGTGAGTGCGAGTGCGAGTGGGAGCGTGAGTACGAGTGCGAATGTGTGTGTGTGCGTGTGTGTATGAGTGTGTGTATGTGTGCCATGGTGTGTGAGTGTGTGTGTGGGGGTTGTGTGGGTGTGATTGTGGGTGTTGGTGCGGGTGGGGGTGGGTATGGGTGGGTGTGTGGGCGGGAGGACGTGTGGGTGTTGGTTTGAGTGTGGTGTGTGTGTGTGTGTGTGCGTGTGTTTTGTGAGCGGTCCGGTCGCGTCGCCGCTTCCGGGTGCCCCTCGTCTCTTCCACGTCGCTGGTGCTTGCAGCCCGCGGGCGCCTGGGACGCTCTCTTGCCTCCTTCCCTACCCCGCCCTCCGGCCACCTGGCCTCAGGCGGTCACGCTGCAGTGTCCCTTTCACTGCCCGCTTTGCGCTGATCCCGCCCCCGTACGGCTCAGTGCTGTGCGTTCTCCTCGGGACGCCGCGGTACGACGCACGCGGTGTCTCCTGTGCTCTTCCAGCCCCTGGCTGGCTGCCACTCCACGCCGAACTTGCCCCCGTGGTTCGCCACGTTCGCCCACCGCGCTCTGGCCCGGCGCGCCTGGCTGCTGCCGCCCGCCGGCTGCTCATCGTCGAATTCTTCAGCGTCTGAGCGTCCCTCCTTCCTCTCGCGGCCTCCCCCCTCCCTCCTTGCTTGCCAGCCAATTCGCTAGTTGGTGCCCCTACCTAGCTGTTACGCTGGTGCGGATTTCGCCGCCTCGCCGCTTACGAAAAAAGTCTGGATGTGCCTGTGTGTGTGAGTGCCTGTGTGTCTGTGTGTGTGTTGCCCCAGCCGTCTCTACCACCAGCACGCGGGCCGTGCTGGCCCTCACTGCACCGTCTGCGTGGTGTTGAAGCGTTTGATGGACTGGCACACGCCTGGCGCTGACACGCTCTATGAGGATAATCGGCTCTCTTCCGGCCCGACCCTTCCCCCTCATGATAATCAACTACCCCTGCTGCCGCAAATATGCGTGAGGAGGGAGCAGGCAGGGACCTTTGTCTCTTCTTCGACTGGAGGGGGGAGGGGGGAGAGGCCTCAGGCGGAAGAGGGGGAGGAGGATCAGGAGGAGGAACCTCATGTCGAACAGGAGGGAGGGAGGAATGGGGGGCGGGAGGAGGGGACCCCACCGCTTGGCGAGGACGGCAGCGCCGCCAGGAACATCTCGGACCTGATGAGGCCAATCACACCGCCCCCCCCCTCACGCCTCCGCCGGCCGCTCCACCTCCTCCCCCTCCTCCTCCTCCTCCTCCTCCTCCTCCTCCTCCTCCCCCTCCCCCTCCTCCTCCCCCTCCTCCTCCTCCTCCTCCTCCTCCTCCTCCTCCTCCTCCTCCTCCTCCTCCTCCTCCGCCGGGCCCCCCCCCGCGCCTCCGCCGGGCCGCCTCGTCGCGCTTCTCCTCCGCCTCGCCCCTGCCTGGGGGGGCCACCCCCGGCAGGCCTTGGCGGGGGCAGGGCCCGCACCCATATCCCCGCAGGGGCATCTCGACCGGCCCCAGGCCCTGTACACCCTGGGCGATGCTTAAGAAAACCCAAGTTTTCGGCCAGAGTCTCGATTTTCTTAACGTTCCCATGTAAATCCCAAGATTTGTATAGACATTCTGGGTTTTATATTCAAGTTCTGAGACTATGAGTTTCTTAACCCATGATTTCTGAAGCATCTCGCGGGGTGTATCCCCGCAGGGGCATCTCAACCGGTCCCAGGCCCCGTATGTGGCCAGGTGTCCAGATCCGCCCCCGACGCGCCGAACCTCGACTTCCGATCCCGGCGTCGTCGAGCCAGCTGCGGCGGCCGCTCGAGCAGGAGGTGCGCTCCCGGCCTCCGGGGGGGCCGCCGGCCCCAGGACCGTCGGCACAATTGACGAACGAGCAACACACACCCATACCCATAGGGGGGTCGTTGGGAGGAGGACTGGCTATGGGTATGGGTGCGGGTTGTCGGACCCTGGGGAAGGCTCCCGTTCGAGCGGGGACCCCCCTCCGACCACACGCACCCGTAGCCCTCTCCGACACCCCGATGGGTATGGGTGTGTGTTGTTGGTTTGTCAACAACGGGTCAGGGCGAGGAGGCCGCCCTGGGGAAGGGGCCGAGCCGAGGCGCCCGGGCCCCACCAGGCCACGGGGGAACCCAAGATCGGCCAGCGGGCCTCCGCGCCGAGCCGGGGCTCGAGCCAAGATGGCGGCTTGGGGAGAGAACGGGCAGGGAGCAGATAGAAAGGGAGTAGATGGAGGATGAGGAAGACGCGACGACGGAGGAGAGGAAGAGGAGGACGCGGGAGGAGGAGGAAGATGAGGAGGGGAGGACGAGGAGGAGGAGGACGCGGGAGGGAGAGGATGAGGAAGACGCGAGATGGAGGATGAGGAAGGGAGGAGATGGAGGAGGAGGAAGATGAGGGCGGATGCTGTCCATCTGTGTTCACTAGATGGCTCCTCGGGCTTTCAGCTTACAGTGACACCTTGTAGGACTTGTCTGATTCCTACGGCTCATGCTGCTTCCATGGCGCTTAGCGCGTACAGGGGGGTGGGCATTGTAAGGCATAAAGAGTTTATGGTTCGTATGGCCTACCAGATGGACGGGGCACTGTAAGGCATACAGAGTTTATGGCATACAGAGTTCATGGGCTTTGGGGGCGCACAGAGCCTACAGGTTCGATGGAACTTTATAATGCTGATGAGGGGACTTAGGGCTGTGATCCTGGGCATACCAAGACAACGCAGAGTGGAGATGTACAGAAACCCCAGAGGACACGATGGTCTAAGCTGAAGGAAACAACACATCCGAACGGCATATACAGAACACGTCAGAGACACAGAGGAAGCAGACCTAACGAAGGCTAGATTGAACTTTCCCTGGCGACGGGCCCAACCATATGCAGCTACCATTGCCGCGAGGCAAGCGAGAAGAAGGATAGGGACGAGCAAGATGAAGGACGGGGGTGGATGTATTGGCGAAGGTTCGGCGCCCTTCGACCCTTGCCACAGTCACTCGGGCCATCGGTGGAGCTCCCGTTGCGGCCACGGTCTTCGTGCGGGGCGTGCCGAACTGGATCGGGGGGGCGCATGCGGACCCTGCCATTGGGGACTTCGTTGGAGCTCCCTATGGGGCCACGATCCTCGTGAGGGGCATGCCGAAATGGACATGCGGATGGCAGAGGCAGGGATAAAAGGAGGGAGGGAGGAGGGCAGCAGGAGGAGGAGGAGGAGAAGGAGACGGAATGAGAGAGAGAGAGAGAAAGAGACGAAGAGAAAGAGTGCACAGAGAAACTATGAGAGACAAGAGATAGAGAGAGAGAGAGAAAGAGAGAGAGAGAGAGAACAACAAAAGAAATCAAGAGAGAGAGAGAGAGTGAGAGAGAGAGAGAGAACACCTAAGGACGACTAGAAAGCAACGAATGCAAACCCGCGAGAGACAAAGGACAACCAAAGACACCAAAGGGGGACCAGCGATAAGCTGATCAACGCCAGAGACTCCGTACGTAAGGGAAACCATAGAACACTGAAACGACACCAGGTAAGCTCTAAGGAAACTCAAGAACTCACGAGACATACAATACAAGCCATATAAACACCTAGAGGAATCATCAGGAGCACTTCGAGGAAGTCGAGCGGAGTCCAAGAGGAAATCTTGAGGAAGACCAGAGGCCGCTCGTAGGAAAACCAGAGGCAGCCCAGCAGAGAATTCCAACAACGGAGGGGGCTCCCACCCTGACAGAGCAAGGGATCCTTGGGGAGCTCAAGGGGTCCACCTGGAGAACTAGCCATTGGCCTGGACAACGCATCCCGTCCCCGCGGGTTGTTTCCCCCTCGTCTCGCCAACCCGGCCCTCCCGCCCACGACGGAAAAGGCGGAGGCGACGACGCGGGCGGCGGCGGCGTGCGAGCGGCGGCGGCGTGAAGGGCGGCAGCGCCGGCGTCGCGCGAGCGGGCCGGTGCGGCGCAGGCGCATGGGGCTGCCCGTGCCCGCGGAGCTGGAGCGGCGCCTGGCCAGCGGCGAGATGCGCATGGGTCGCCTCGCGCCCGCCGCCGCCGAGGGGGGTGCGTGCTGCCGCCGCCGCCGCTGCCGCGTCGAGCGCCGAGCGCGGCGCGGCACGCACGGGCCGTCTGCGCGCGCGCCGCCGCCGCAGGCGAGTTTTTTTTTTGTTTGCTCCGTTGACGGGGCCTCCCGTTTGCAGCATGGTCTCCTGTAAGGTCTCTGCGCCTGCGGCGTGGTCCCCCGAGTGGTCTCCCTCGTGGCCTTCCGTACGGCCTCCCGTGTGATCTTCCGGCTGTACAGCGCAGCAGATTGCTGTGCTCACATTTGTTCTGCTACTTTTAAATCGGGCGTGTCCCCCTACATGGGGGTTCTCGGCGAAAAACTAAAAATACCCCAAAAATAATCAAACAAAAATCTAAAAATAGTCCGGGGATTATTTTTTGAGTATTGTTTTACCTTTTTGGGGCATGTTTGGAGTATTTTTATTGTTCGTCGAAAATCCCCCTGTAGGGGGACAGGCCCGACTTAATGCTACGTGGGGTCCTCTGAGATTGCCGCGGGTGTGGGCTTCTGTGGTTGGCTTGACGCGGGCAGTCCAGCCTGCACGCCTCCGGGCGGCTGTCCACGGCGTGCTCCGCTCTCTGCTGGCCTCCTGGGGACTTCTCGTCGCCACGGCTGGGACAGCCTCGGACATCGGGTCGGGATGTGCCCCGCGATGTTTGAGCGAACTGGGGCCGGGCGGGACCAATTGGCCGTTGGGTGTCACATACGGCTGCCCAGTGGGACACCCCTACGAGCGGGCCGCCCACGAAGCGCCTGAGAGCGCAGCGGTGAAGCAGCCAGCGAGGGGTGGAACGACGTACAAAGACCGATGATCAGCGACATTGTCGTGGTTGTTGTCCTCCTCCTCCTCCTCCTCCTCCTCCTCCTCCTCCTCCTCCTCCTCCTCCTCCTCCTCTTGGGGCCTCTCGAATCCTCTTGGGCCGCCCTGGTGCGTCTTGGAGTTTTTTTTTGGGGTGGGGTTCTCTGATCCATGTTGGATCCCTCCGCCCGGGACCGCCTTGATCCAGGTTGGATCCTTCCGCAGGCCTTCTGGGACCGTCTTGGGGTCATTCGGTGTGTGGGAAGGAGCAGTCATGTATCATTATGCAACCTACTGCCCACCCGGCAATCGCGTGGTGCAGGATACCCCTGTGGGTGGTCACTCCGGCGAGTGCTCACAGGAGTTTGCCTTCCGGCTGCGTGCCAGATTGCATCGACAAGTACCGACTTCTGGGACCGTCTTGGGGTCATTCTGGGGCTCTGCGTGCCCGTCTCGGGGCCGTCTCCAGTCGCTCCTCTCGCAGTGCGCGGGCACGCTCGTGCCGCCAGCCTGCCCAAAGCATCGGAGAGAAGCTCTGGGCCAGTCGCGCCTGGCCTGCGAGAGTCCTGCTTCTCCCCCGCGGCCAAGCTCGAGGAGCGAGGGCTCCTGATGACCTCCTGTTCCCGCTGCATGCTCCCAGGGGAGGGAGAGGCGGAGGAGGGGAGGAGGATACAATATACGAGAGGAGACGGGGGATGATGATGATGAGGAGGAGGAGGAGGAGGAGGAGGAGGGGAGGAGGAGGATACAATATACGAGAGGAGACGGGGGATGAGGAGGAGGAGGAGGAGGAGGAGGAGGAGAAGGGGGATGAAGAGGAGAGGCATCATCCTCACGTCTCCGCCCTCAATCATCGTCCCCGTCCTTCCCTCCGTCCCCTCCTTCCTCATTATCTCTCCTTTTTGTCCTCCACCCTCCTTCCTCGCTCACCCTACCTGTCATTGCTTATCCAAGTCCCTCATCTTGGTCCTTCATGTTCCCTCCACCCTGCTTCCCCTTTTTCTGTCATCCCTCTCCTCCCCTCCCAGCTCCACCTCGCCCCTCGTTCCCCTCTTCCTCCACTCTCTTCCACCCCGTCATCCTTAGTCTACCTCCTGCGCCTCGCTCCCTCCTTCTGCGTTGCCCTGCTCCTGCTCCTCCCCCCCTGCTCGTCGCTCCCACTCAGCAGCTCCCATCCTCGTCCTCCCGTCGCCCACCGGAGTAACACGCAATACAGGACGGTGCGAATGCGTACTGCGCTTCGTGGCCCCGTCGCCTCTTGCCAGCTGCATTGTTTATCCAGTTCTTTGCGGCAGGCCCCGCCACCGCGCCAGCGCAGCAAGCCAGCGGGAGGGAGGTTGAGTGAAGCACGCATGCTGGAGCAAGCGCCAGCGCAGAGCCCAGCGTGAGGGAGGCTGAGTCAAGCACGCATGTTGGAGCATCGCTGGGGCCTACACCTCATGCGATGCTTCAGAAAACTTAAGTTTTCGGCCAGAGTCTCGATTATTCTTCACGCTTCAGTGTAATTCTTAAGATTTTACTGGGAATGTTGGGCTTTTTATTCAAGTTCTGAGACTATGAATTTCTTAACCCATGATTTCTTAAGCATTTCGCAGGGTGTATGAAGGGGCCATCGGGAGCCTTTGAGGTCCAGGTTGGAGGCAGCTGGTTGTCTGTATGGGGGACCTCCTCGAGACCTCTTGGGGGTCTGCAGCTTGGGCGTCTCGGAGGCGTCTTTGGGATCTCTGGGGGGCACCTTAGGGGCCTCTCTGGGGCTTGCTGTGGTCTTGGAGGCAATCCTGTCGGAAAGGGCTGTCCAGGCCAGCTCGATTTTCCCTCGTGATGCTAGTGCTTTCGCTGGTGCCCCTTGGGCTGTCTTGGCGGCATCTTGGGCCGCCTTGGGGCCCCCTTGGGCCGTCTGGAGGGCCTGTTGGGCCGTCTTGGAGCCCCCTCTGGGCTGTCTTTGGGGCTGCCTTGGAGCCCTCCTGGTAACCTGTTGGGGCGTCTTGGACTTCCGGAAGCCAGAAACAGTCACATTCAAATGTGCCAAAGCCCCACGGACGAGCATTTGTTGAACATTATTAATTCTAAAGAATAATTATTGTTGGGACCCCTGGTGCACGGCCCCCCTGCGCCGCCTAGGCCGCAGCTACATTTTCATCATTTTCGTGAGGAAGCCTCAGGTAATTCGATGTGATCAAGATCCGGTTGTTTTGTTCCCCCCGCTTTCCCTTGCAAAAAACACTATAAAATGACATTTCTTGTTCTAATATAATCAAATTTCAAGAATCCCTTGCAAAAAATAAGGTAAAGTGGACATTCGCGCGCGCAAGACGAAATCCTTCCAAAAGCTTAGTGTTCGGAGCGATTTTAACATAAAAACATCAAAAAACCAATGGTTTTTCAACAAAAAAATGTCAAAATCTCATCCCGCGCGCTCTTGCGGATTCGTAGGAAAACCAACACTTTTTAAACATTTCTGTCAAACGGGCTTTTGCGAGCAACTTTTTCGAACTTCTGCGACAACGGTTGCGCACCTGCCAGGGCCATCATCCCTGTCAAATAATACCATGCGGGACACATTCGTTTTTTCTTCGCGCGCGCACGCCGAAATCTCCAAAAACCATTGGGCTTCTTAAGAATTTTAGCACCGCGCATCATAAAATCACACGAATCGCACCGTAGGTCCTCGAAAAACACTTCTGTGGGTGTGTACTCCACGCCAGTGTAGTAGCCACGGTCGTCCGCAGGCCACGAAGTGAAGTGTCCGAACGTCATAGGGCGGGAAGCTGGGTGTGGGTGGTGGCGAAGAGTCGTGTGGATATTTGGTAGAGCTTGCACTGCCCCCCCACAAAGTGGGGGTATTGGCTGGCGTCGCATGAAAACCCTGGCACTGGTGAGAACACTGAGCGTTCGGGTAAAGTGATTGTTGTTGTTGTTGTTGTTGCTGTTGCTGTTGCTGTTGCTGTTGCTGTTGCTGTTGCTGTTGCTGTTGCTGTTGCTGTTGCTGTTGCTGTTGCTGTTGCTGTTGCTGTTGCTGTTGCTGTTGCTGTCGCTGTTGTTGGTGGTGGTGGTGGTGGTGGTGGTGGTGGTGGTGGTGGTGTTGTTGGTGGTGGTGTTGTTGTTGGTGTTGTTGCTGTTGGTGTTGTTGTTGTTGTGTTGGATGGCTTTTTCGGCATCCTCTTGGCGTCCAGTTGAGGGCCTTGTGCGCCGTCTTGAGGCCATCTTGAGGCAATCCTTTGAACGTCTGGAGGTCTTCTTGGGCAGTCGTGGGACTGCCTTGGCGGCCTTTTAACAGTCTCGGGGCAAGATAGGCTGTCTCGGTGTGTATTTGTTTGGGAAGCCTTGCCAGACAGCAGGAGCATTCTTCCACGCCCCACCGTCCGCAAGGCCTGGTCCAGGTACATGTTCAGTGGGAGAGTCGTTTGCGGCGGGGAGGGGGCCGTGGAGTGATAGGAAAGACAAGGGGGTGGAGGAATGCCCTCTTTTTGTTTTTCACTCTGCTATGCCTTGCCCGTCCTGTCTTCCTCCCCCGTCTCTTCCCCATGATCTGTATTTGTTGTTTCCCGCTCCTCCTCCTGCTCCTTCTCCTCCTCCTTATCCTCCTCCTCCTCCTCCTCTACTCTCTCCTTCCGCTCTTCGTCTCGCCACGTTGCCAGGGTCTGTCCCTTGTCCCTGCCATCTCCCCACACTCGTCGTTGTCCCCCTTCCTGCTCATCTTGCCCCTCCTCGCTTTCGTCCTGACTTCCTCGCCCTGCATCGTGCACTCTCCTCCTCTGGCTCCCCCCCTTCCGATCCTCCTCTCTCTCCGCGCGTTCGCCCGCCTGGAGGACCGCCCCGTCGAGGTGCCCGCAGGCTGCGGTTCCAGCCCTGGCCAGTTTTCCATTTTGCCCTGGCCACTTCCACTTTTACGTAAATTCCATTGGTCCAGGTGTGTGTGTGTGTGTGTGTATGCGTGGGGGGGGGCGGACGAAGGGGGATAATGGAAGGATGGGCGGGGATGCGGGCTTCCTCCTCATCTTCCTCCTCCTCCGGCACCCCCTCGTCTCTATCCCCTCCTCCCCCTCCTCCACCCCCTCGTCTCTACATCCCCTCCTCCTTCCTCCCCCCCCCCCTCCCCCTCCACCTCCTCCTCCTCCTCCTCCTCCTCCTCCTCCTCCTGCACGCCCATCGCGTCTACCCGCTCCCGCACGACAACTAGAGCTCCTCTCCTGAGCCCGAAGTTGTCCATATCTCTCCTCCTCTTCCTCCTCCTCCTCTCCTCCTCCTCCTCCTCCTCCTCCTCCTCCTCCTCCTCCTCTCCTCCTCCTCCTCCTCTTCCCACTCCTCCTGTTCCTCCTCTTCCTCCTCTTCCTCCTCCTCCTTCTCTCCCTCCTCCTCCTCCTCCTCCTCCTCCTCCTCCTCCTCCTCCTTTTCCTCCTCGTCCTCCCCCTCCTCCTCCGCCTCCGCCTCGTCCTCCTTCTCCTCCTCCTCTTCCTCCTCCTCCTCCTCCCTCTCCTCCTGTCCTCCTGTCCTCCTCCTGGTCTGTCATTGCAAAGGTGTCTCTTGACATGTGAAGAAGGCGCCACAATGGCCTGCTTGCAGATTCTGGCCCACGGATACTTGCTGCGATCGGACCAGTTGCGACACCGATGCTGGCAACGCATGGTTTAATGACTTTTGCTGCGCCCCCTGAGGGTAGTCACCTTCTCTGCCTAGCGAGGCTGCACCCTTCAGAATTCATCAGCGCCTTTTTGCCCTGCGGTTCCAGCGGGCGGGCAAGGCCCTCCTGCCGAATCTCAGCCCCGACCCACGGGCGGCGCGTTACATGCGCCCCGCCGTTGCCGCTCCCGCGCGGGCGGTTGCCGCCATCGCCGTCGCCGTCGTCGTTGGCGTCGTTGTTCGCGTTGCTTTGTGCGCCATTCCGTCGTCGTTGTCGTGTCGTTGGTTCTCGTCGCCGTCGTCGGTGTTTTCGTTTTTTTTGTTCTGGGCCTCGTGCCCCTGCGCGGGTGCGCGCGAAACCATCTCGTGAACCCAAACAGCCTCCTCCTCCTCCTCCTCCTCCTCCTCCTCCTCCTCCTCCTCCTCCTCCTCCTCCTCCTCCCTTTCATCTTCTTACTCTTTTCTAGGGCTTCGGGGGCCGCTCGTCGCCATGGCTGGGAGAACTTTGGGGGAGCATTGGTCAACCAGCCGCGGCCCAGCATGGTGCACTCGCGAAGGGCGCGGGGCACGGCGGCGGGGCGGGGCGGCCGCCGCCTGCCAAACGGGTGGCGTTTTTTTGTGAAACCACCCACGGGGGTCCGGAGAAGGGGGGAGGGAGATGGGGAGGCGACGGTTGGCAGAACATCCCCGCCGTGCGACTGTAGTCGCGAATTGCGTTTGTTTCGGTTTTCGGGGGGGGCATTGCGGCCGCAGGTGCGCAGGGGGCGCGCTGTGGGTGGTCCCCCATATCGGTGTCGGGCTCGCAAATCCTGGCAGCCGCGGCGCTCCCCCGCCACCGCAGGTGTGATAGGCAGGCGGGGCATTGTGCACTACGGGTTCTGAATGGGTTATGTATGGAATTGCTTTCTCCATGCTGTGCCGCTGTGGTCCTGCATCGCACCTGTTTCACCCGAGTCTGGCTTGCAGTATGGGCACGTGTGGTTGTTCGCGCTTGCTGGGGAAAAAAGAAGAAGTAGCATTAGGAACGATAGTAATAGTGATTGACAACGAGGATACAACATTGGTATGCAAGGGCTCCCCGATATAATCTGTAATTTTCATTGACGGCGGGTGCGCACATGTGTGCGTCATTTTTGCGCGAATGGAAAAACAAACGGGAGGGGAGGGAACAAGGGGAGGAGGAGGACGCCGATCTTTCATCGGACGAGGACGAGGAGGACGAGCAAGGGAGCCAGGTGTGACGGCTGTCGGCTTCGAGGATACGATGCGTTGCGTGAGCGTTCGTGACACGCGGCTCGCCTCGAGGAGTTGGGCGACCGCATCCATATACATGGCTTGTCGCGCAGGTGGCACGACACGTTGATGTTTCAGGGGCGGGGGGGGCAGGACGGGGCACGCGGGGAGGAGGAGGAGGAGCAGCAGGAGGAGGAGCGGGAGGAGCAAGATGAGGAAGTCGCTCGAGGAGGACGAAGACCAAAAGGGGGAGAAGGGGGAGGTGAGAAGGGCCACCCGCCCCCCCCCCCCACACCCCGCTGCCCAGAGAGGTGGCCCCCCGCGCTCCCGCGGCCCGTCGAGGGGCCCCCCGCGCCGCGGCTTCGGAGGAGGCGCGCCCCGCGGCAGCGGCCGCCGCCGACGTCACAGCCGCCAGGGGCTGCGGGTGAGGGGGGTTCCTCCCTCCTCCTCCTCCTCCTCCCCCTCCTCCTCCTCCTCTTCCTCCTCCTCCTCCTCCTCCTCCTCCCCTCCTCCCCCTCGTCCTCCTCCTCCTCCTCCTCCTCCTCCTCCTCCTCCACCACCTTGGTCGGATGGACTGGTGCCACCCCGTGGGCGGCAGGGTCATCACGAAGCGAACGGCCCCCGAGGACAGCACGGCCTCCACGCTCTTCGCCGCGTTCGGCGCCTCGTGCCTCTGGGGGCGGTCCACACAACGACTGGGCGAAGAAGAGCCGGTCCTGCGTGGCAGGCCCACTGAGACCTCCCCGGACCCCCTTGGACCTCGGAAACCTCCAGAGATCCCCACCCCCGCCCAGGTCGCCCACGGGCGTGGTGACGCCCTTTTCTGCGGTCGGCGCCGCTGGAGCTCGGGCGCCACCACGTTGCGCCAAGGGTCTGGTGAGGTCTCGTCGGGGCGCGGCAGAGCTCTCTGCCGAGGTCCTCGCCCGCTCACCCCAGGCGCGGGTTGCAGACCACACCTTCTGCACACCACACCCTTCGGAGACGCTGGCGGGTATGGCGACGGGAACCGCACCTCGCGCCTCGCGGCGGGGAGGCCTCAGGGTCACGGGCCTGTTTCCCGCAGGGCCCGTCCCGCTTCAAGACCCAAGCGGATGGATGTAGGGGGTCACATGCGAACCCTACCCCTTCCCCCTCACGAGAACGCCAGGGGGGATGGGCTCGGTAGGGGAGGCATCGACCCCCAGTCAATGTTTGTGTACACGTTAGACTCCGAATATATCCGCGGGCATGCGTGCCGATCATTTTGCACGGCGGACGGGTTCACGCCAGGAGCTGCACGGGCCCCCTATGAGCAAGAAATATGGCCAAGGTAATGCGAGCGTTTGCAAACAAACCTTGCGAAGCGAAGTTGCCCCTTGCATGCATGCTGTTTTCTATGTCCGCAAACCAGCCGGCATATGAATGCGAGTGTTTCTGCATCTGAGGGGCCACGGCCCCCCACTGCGTTCTTTGCAGGGTCGCGCTGCGGCGCTTACAGCATTGTCTCGTCTCATCGTCTCATCGTCTCGACTCTGCGAGCGCAAGCTCGTTGCGCAACCCAAGATGGAGGCAGGGAGTGCAGCCATCGGCTGCAGAATGGCACGGGCGTGGGGAAATGAGCGCGGGGACGACGAGGAACGAGACGACGCCCGCGGGCAGGAAATGTGGATTGAATCAGGAATAGTGGAGACAGAAGCGCAAGCATGAGCACGAGGCGGAATGAGGGCGACGAGCAAGGTTAGCAAAATATGTGGCCTGGCCAAACACAGGAGTGCGAGGAGGCCGTGGAAGATGAATCGAACGATGGCGATGGCGTTGAAACATGGCGAGGCCGAGTCTCACAAACACTCAGAGATTTAGGTGTGTGCTGCATCGGGTTTTCCGGAGGCTTTCAGAAGCCTTACCAGGCCCAGAAAATGTCGATGTTCGATGGGGTGGAGGAGAATGAGCGAGGGGGGAGAAGTGTTGGCACGCGGGGGTCAAGCGGACAATCGCGAAGCTCTGCACTGTATGCTTTTCCTGCACAAGCAGTAAGACTTGAGCCACCACGGTTGCAGTGATGGCACGCACAACGTAACAGACGTGTGAGAAACAGACAGACATACAGGCAGGTAGAAAGGGCATGGATGGAAGGTAGGCAAGGAGCATGAGCTGGAACATGTGCCAACAGCTCCCCAAAAGCATTGTCGACCTGACTGTCCGTGTAGCTTGAGTCGGGCGTCTCTCGCAGCAAGGTAGCGCTTGCTGGCCTCCTTGCTGCGTTGCTGCTGGACACCCTCAGCGGCGAGAGCACTGCGCTCCTCCTCGACATCACTGAGAACCATCGTGCCGGTCCTCAGAAGGTGGGCGAGTGCCTCTGATCCCTTGGCCACATCTGCCTTTGTCATGATGTCTGTGGGATTCAAAAGGTGAAGCACCCACTTGGCACAGGAACTGCGAGCCGTGAAGGAATCTCTGACGATGGCTAGGTCCACCGAGGTGCGTCGGTCCTCCTTCCGACTGGCGCAGTTCTTAGAAAGAGTATCGAAAATGGACTTAGCATCCAAGGCGTGCATTCCAGGAAACGGGTTCTGCAGCTCACAGGAGCTGCGCAAGACAGAAACAAACGGGCCTACATTCTGACGCCAGTCGCTCGATGGTTCCTCACCGAACATGGCGTTGCGAATGATCAATTGTATCCACTCGGCCTCCGCAACTGCTTGACACAGTGAGTGTGCCTCTCCTGCAAGAGAGGAGTTGGCTGCACGTTTCATCCGTGCAGACCTCCAGGACAATACTGATACACATGTCGAAAGACACCTCCTGGACCCCGGCCTGGTTGCGAAGCCACTGGGTACTGGACAGGCGAAGAGAGTGAGCACTCCTGGGTTGTTCGAGAGCAAACCGGCGTCCCTCGGCAACCTGCTTGGCAGCGACCTCCAGAGCAAACCCCCGCAGTACCATGGCCTCGGCACGCTTGATGTCTAGAGCCGTGGGGTCCTGGCGGTCCTCGTTAGAGTCCTTGAGAACACTGAACTCCGTGCAAGGTGGACTGATGAATATATACCATGGCCTCCGAAGATCAATCAGACTCCTGGCTAGCTTACGATGCTCGGAAAGTCGAAAGTCCCAGCCTGTTTTGATGTCCATACTACCCCCAGTTGGTACCTTGCCCTGTCGAGCCATATGGGGCCCGATCCGAGGAGGGGAATACAGCTCGATAAAGTCAAACAGACAAGGTTTCTTTGCACTGGGTAAGGGTCCCGATCTCGTGCTGTAGAGCTTGTGGAGGCCCCGTCTAAGGTGCTGGAGGGAACCGTTGCCTACCGGTCTATCGTTCAGGCCCTCCGTGCAGGCCAGCGTGTCATCTATGGGGTCCTCGTATCCCAATAAACAGCCAGCAGGTACGTATACAGTGTGATCCCATGATGGCCCCGTGGTAGGAGATGTCCTAGAGACCCGTCTTGTCATAGACATCTGTGCAGTAGGCGATGGAGATGATGATGGCATTGACATCTGTGTAGCTTGTGATGGTGTTGAATGTGTCATTGACTGTAAAGAAGTAGCCGCAGTAGTGGAAAGTGTCATGGTAGATGAATGAGGTGATGACCCCTGTGTTATCGATGAAGATGCGGAAGGAGTCGTAGTCGGGGATGAGGACATTATCGTGGAGGAGGTAGGTGAAGATGATGAACTGCACAGCTCCTTCTCACCCACTCTTTCCAAACACATGTCTCCAGAGCTGCGCCGGTCGACAAAGCAGAGGCCGGCCTTGCACGCCTGTAAGACACTGTCCCACAGCCCACGGTGGTGGCAGGTGGGCTGGGGCATCTCGACCCAGCAGAGATCTGAGCGCCCGCTCAGACGCTTGAGCTCCTGGGAGGCGGCGGTCGTGGCCCGGCTCAGAGAGAGCCTGACCTTGGCTCGGGGCCGATCAGCTCGAAGTCGCTCTGAGACGGCTCGGGTCCCCTAGGAGTCGCCGCTGCCGCAGCCGTCGCATTCATCGGCACATCCTCGAGTGCCGGGACGTTGGTCAGGACCTCCAGACGGGAGTTCACCGATCGCATCTCGTCGACTAGTGGCTGCATCGTGCTGGAAACGCTCTGGTTGTGAGCCTGCAACGTCGTCTCCAGGGCGCTCAGCATACTTGCGGACATGCTGGCTGACATCGTCTGAACTTGCCTCCTGCATCATCGACACGGCCCAGGCTGGTGGAGGAGCACTCGACCGGCTGCTCCACAGCTCCTCGCCCTGACGGGATGAGCTGGCCGCCCCTGGAGTGGGTCTGGGCTCCGCTGAAGCTGGGCGCCGTACTGGAGAGTCCGCTAGCTGACCGCGTATCCAGGCCCGCTCCCTGTCCGTCAGCCTCCTGTTGCCGTTGCCCGAGTTGAGCTTGGAGCGGTAGGAGATCCTCATCTTGCAGCCCGTGCAGAAGTCCCAGAGAGCGCACTGGTTCCCCGAGCTGGAGATCCTCCGGGGTGGGTGAGCACACTTGGTCCAGGCCTTGGTCCCCGTCTCCTGGAGCAGCCTCGGATCCTCGAGCAGTCGCTTCTTGTAGCTCTTCGTGTCGAACAGCCTCTTGTCCCTGACGACCCTGGCGACCCTCGCCTGCGTCTCGTTGAGGTAGATGCCCACTGAGACCAGGAGGGAGGTCCAGAGGCCGACCGTCGACCGAGACTCCTCCTCGGTCTTGGCACGCTTGAGCACCATCGGCCGGTGCTCCAGTACTGTGGTACGTAGATAGCTTACAACAATTGCACCTGCCAGAGGAACAGCTGAGGGATGAAGATCATGAGGATCTGGCTGTGGATGTGAAGGATGGTGATGTGTAAGATGAGAGATGACGACCATTTTTTCAGTACACTTGAAGTCATTGCAGTACTGTGCCAGGTGATCTGGCGGCTCGAAGTGGCTCTCAAGACCCTGCCAGTCATTCAGCCTGATGGTGCGATGGCTCCGGCCCGACTTCTCCATGGGTATCGTGCAACCGATCTTCTTGAATGTGAGCTGCTCCCGAGGGTAGTCCAGGATCGCCCCAAACTGGTCCAGGAAGGATCCGGGCAGCAGAGGTGGCAGGTTCTCCTCTGTCACTACAAACTCGATCACGCCAGACTTGCCGCCCATCGCCACTGGGATCATCACCACTCCGAGTAGAGTCGCCTGTCCTCCGATACCTCTCGGCGGACTGGCTGGCTTGTCCACCCAGACTGGGGACAGACCCCGGACTCGCAGGTCCTCGGCCAGTCGGTCCAGGTGGTCCTTGCCGATGATCGCCTGAGAGGCCCCGCTGTCTACGATGACCTGGCCATCCTCGAGCATGATGAAGGTGAGTACCCTGGTGCTGCTCAGGCTCGCGTCGGACTTCTCCTCGAACTGGAAGCGCAGCTCCCTCAAGGCCTTCTCGCCCAGCAGCGTGATCCAGGTGTTGTCTGGAACCTCCTCGTTCAGCACCGCGAAAGAGAAGCCGCTGCCGTCGTGCGAGAACGCGGTGCCACCAGAGCCTGAGCCACCCTTGGAGCCGCCCTTGGCGCCACGCTGACGGGTGTTCTTGCATTCGGCGTGCAAGTGGCCGGTCTCGCCGCAGTTGCCGCACTTCGTGACTAGCTTCAGTTGAGACGGAGAGAGTCGACGCCGTCGCTTCCAGAATCCTCGATCCTTCTGCACGGCGTTCTTCAGGTCCTTGTTCTCCTTCCAGGTCTTCTGGCGGCCCTTGCCCATCTGCGCCAGCGTCTCCGTCACCTCGTCCTCACACAGCTCCCGGCCGCTGAGCTCCACAAGAAGGTTGAGCTCGTCGTCGGTGTCCAGGTCGTTAGCCCACCACGACCACGCCAGCTCTGTCTGATCGATGGTGCCTGGACCTGGCGTCGCTATCCTCGAGCAAAGTGGCGTGAGATTTGCTGTCGTCTCCCCAGGCCAGTCCGCCAGTGTCGAGCCGCGGGAGAGCCCACATGATGTCTGGACCTAGCAGCGATCCCCGAGTGAGGCTCCGAACGTTCTGCTTGCCCTGAGCCGAGAGCCGTGCGCCCTGCAGGAGGAGCATGCCCTGCATCTTGGGCGGTATCTCCATGCCGATCTCCTTGGCCCTCTCGAATTGTCTGCGTCGTCGAGTGACGAAGGCCAGAAGATCCTCATCCTTCTTCCTCATCCTTGGTGGCGTCGTTGCCGGCCCTGAACACTTCGTCGTCTTCTCTCTCTCCAGCTTCCTGCCCGAGGTGATGCACAATCTTCTCGACTGAGAGGTCCTGCTCTGGAATGTACTGTAGCTTGGCCCTCAGGCCCCAAGGCAACTCCTCCAGAAGGCGGTCGGTGCACTGAGCCTCGGAGAGCCACGAGTTGCGGCGCCACCTCAGAACGTACTGTTTCCTCAATCTGAACTTATACCAGCCTGGCCAGGAAGGTGCTGGTCTGGTATGCTGACGCTCGTTCCAGTGACTACTCCAGTCCGAGCTGCCAGAATGCCACGTGCTGCTCTGCCATAGCTTCCAGGGCTCGGTCTTCCACTGATCGGTGGTGGGAGGTACTTCGCACTGGCCGACCGCCGTAGTCGTCCTCATCGATGGTGGTACGTTATCCTCGCCCATGGCGACCTCAGTCGTCAAGGTCGTCGGCCGAACATATGGAGCCTCCTCCCAGCCCCGTGAACCCCAGGCGGTCGCCCAGTTGTCGTCGCTCTTCTGCTCGTCCACGCCCCTCTCGTACCACGTGTACGTCGGCGCGGGCGGCTCTGTCTTCTGCTCTTGGATGTCGGGTGCGGCCTGCTCTGGTGGTGGACATCCTGGCGTGGCCCCTGCTCCTGCTGCTGCCGCTGCCGCCTCGGCGGAGGGTCGCAGCAGCTCGGCCACTCTGCCTGCTATGAGATCTAGATCTTCTCTTGCAAGCCTCTCTGTCATGCTTCCAAGCCGTCAGTGTCTATCTTCGCACCCCTGCCGTCCGTCCAGCCCCCAGGTCCGTGGATCGATGGGCCCGCTAGCTGCTCGAGGCGTCACCTGGTGTCGCCGCAGCCTGCGGCCCGGAACCCCGCTCCGTTGCCACTGTTGGCACGCGGGGGTCGGGCGGACAATCGCGAAGCTCTGCACTGTATGCTTTTCCTGCACAAACAGTAAGACTTGAGCCACCACGGTTGCAGTGATGGCACGCACAACGTAACAGACGTGTGAGGAACAGACAGACATACAGGCAGGTAGGAAGGGCATGAATGGAAGGTAGGCAAGGAGCATGAGCTGGAACATGTGCCAACAAGAAGGACGTGACGAGGAGGATGAGAAAAGAAGAGTGCGGAGGAAAAGGACGCAGATGGTGTGGATGAGGAAGAGGAGGAGGGGGAGGAAGGGTACGAGGGGAAGGAGGGAAGGGAAGGCAATGGGGCAAGTCAGGGCCCCTCCCCCGCCCCCGCTTCCCCTCCTTGCTTCTCCTTCTGCATCTTCTGCTGTTCCGGGAACGAGGGTCCGTCGTGGTGGACCCTGGGAATCTTCCTCCTCCTCCTCCTCCTCCTCCTCCACAGCTACTCAATATGAGCACGTCTCTCCTCTCCCACGAATGCGGCCTTAGAGTGGCGCGCCCCCCTCCGAGCCAAGCTCGCTTACGCGTCAGATGGGCCCGAGCTGGTCTCTGCGTTGTGTCGTTTCAATCCGAGCGTTCGCGGTCCCTCCCAAAATGTGTTCCCCGCGGCAGCGGGCGCCTCGTTTTAGGATCGGGGCGGGCGGTGCCCCCGTCTTTCTCTGAGTGCCGTCCTCGCCCCAGCGCGGGCGCCTTGTGTGGATCCGAGTCCTTCCGCATCGTTGTCGCCTCCCTCCTTTCGCCTCCTCCGCCTTCCCCTGGTCCTCCTGCTCCTCCCGCCCGTTCCATTCCAATTCCTGTTCCTGCTGCTGCTGCTGCTGCTGTTCGTCTTCGTCTTGCTCATCTTCCTGCTCGTCCGCCAACTTCTCATGTACGCAGCCCACCCCTCCCGTTTCCGATTGAGCATGGCACGATATGGCTCGTTGTTCAGAATTCCAGGTCCGCTATTTCACGACTCCGTGGACAGAGAAAGATTCGCAATGGGGGGATGGGTGGGAGGGGTAGAATGTCTGATATGGCGCGAGCGCCTCCTCCTCTCTCCTCCTCTTCCTCCGCCTCCTCTTCCTCCGCCGCCTCCTCCTCCACCTCCTCCTCCTTCTCCTCGTCCTCCACCTCCTCCCCCTCTCATCTCCTTCTCCTCCTCCTCCTCCTATTCCTCATCCTCCTCCTCGTCCTCCTCCTCGTCCTCCTCCTCGTCCTCCTCCTCGTCCTCCTGCTCCTCCTCCTCCTCCTCCTCCTCCTCCTCCTCCTCCTCCTCCTCCTCCTGCTGCGCAAGACCAGAGAGCGACGATCCCAGAGCCGCCACCTCGCTCCGCGCCCGCGGCGGGCGCGCGATGCGCAGCGGCGGCGGCACGTTCCCCTGGGCGCCGCCGAGAGTATGATCCCGAAGAGGGAAGGGAGCGAGAGAGGGTACACCCTAGGCGATGCTTAATATTATGCTAACGGAGTTGCCCACATAAAGAGATTAACGGTTTCGTGGGACCCATTTTCTTGATGCCCTCCTCGCGACGCTGGAGGGGTGGGAGGGGCACGATACCATGTAAATAGTATGGTTTTCCGATACCCTCCTCGCTCAGGCTGGGCCTCCCTGGAGGGGTGGGAGGGGCACGAAACCATGTAAATAGTATGGTTTTCGGATACCCTCCTCGCTCAGGCGGGGCCTCTAAGAAAACCCCAGTTTTCGGCCACAGTCTCGATTCTTCTTAACTTTCCAATGTAAATCCCAAGATTTTGATAGAAGTTCTGGGTTTTATTCCATTTCTGAGACTATGAATTTCTGAACCCATGATTTCTAAAGCATTTCGCAAGGGGTACCCTGCACGAATTAGCATTGGAGGATGGAGGGAGAAAGAGTTAGATCGAGGGCGTACCCCGTGCCCTAGAGCCTGATCCCGAAGCAGCACCTGACACAGATGCGAGAGGGAAGGGGAGCGGGCAGCGAGGGCGGGCCGGGCGGACGGAACTGTGTGGGGTCTGTGGTGTTTGTGGTGGTCCCACAGAATCATCAGGTTTGCCAAAGGGGGCGGCACATGAAAGGCTGGTGGTGGTAGTTGCACCTGTCTCGGTCAAGCTGTGTCTCTGCGGCGAACGCTTTCTTCACGTCTCCGTAGATCGAAGCCGCGTATCTGGCCTTATATGGAGCTCCTCGCCAGGGGTGGAGGAGCCCTACTGGTGCCACTTCCGCATGGCGTACGCGGGTGATTGGCCAAACTCTTAGCCAGTTCCATCGAGGTAGTACCAGCCCAGTTCGTCCTCTTCCCCCTCCTTCTCCTCGTCCTTCCCCACCTTCTCCTTGTTTTTCGCCACCTTCTCCTCCCTGGCCGTCTGGGCGTTCAAAACGGTGGCCGCATCGTCCTCCATGCTCCACTGGGACTCCTTGGTATCGGCGACGAGCAAATGTACGATGTCACGGCGCCCGTGCGTGGCCGCCACAGTGCAGGCGCACGACACATACTGGTTCTGGGCCTCTGGCCGCGGCACGGCCCGTAGCCAGGATGCCACGGCCTCGGCGTCGGCCTCTCCGAAAGCTTAAGTCGTCCAGCCGGTCCGGGTCCTTGGCCTCGTCCGCAGTGTGGAGGTAGCGTTCCTCTTGTGGTCCTCGCAGGTCTGCGGGTGACCCTTCTGCGCAGGCCCAGAGGTGGCACTCGCAGTTCTGCTTGCTTGGGTGTGGACGGCCCTCGTAGGTCCACCGCGCGCCCTCGTTTGTCCGCCTGTCGGGCTCGTAGCTCCGCAGGCAGTCCTCGTTGGTCTGCGTGCAGCCTTCGTAGCTGCGCAGGCGTCGCACGCAGCTCCGCGCGCTGCCCTCGAGGTTCGGCTCGCGGCTCTCGCAGCTCCTGCCGGTGGCCCAGGCAGCTCCGCAGGGGGCCCGTGAGGCTCTGCCGCTAGCCCTCGTGGCGTTGCGCGTTGCCGTGGAAGTTCTGACTGTGGCCCCCATCGCTGTTCCGTTGGTGGCCCCCACTGCTCGGCCGATGGCCCTCGTAGCCCCTGCCGGCGGCCCTGGGAGCCCTGCGGGTGGCTCTCCTCGCAGCTCCGCTGGTCGCTCTCGCAGCTCTGCAGGCTGCCCTCGAGGTTCCTCCGCATGGCCCGTGGCTCCGCTGCTGGCCCCCCGTGGCACTGCTGGCGGCCCCGGCGCGTTCCGCAGACGGCCCGTGGCTTCGCAGCTCTGCGTGTTCCAGGCGAAGTTTTGCTCTCGGCTCGTGGCCCTCTCGCGGCCCTGCCGGCGGCCCTCGCAGCTCTGCCGGCGGCTCTCGCAGCTCTGCCGGTGGCTCTCGAAGCTCTGCCGGCGGCTTGTGCAGCTCCGCGCGCGGCCCTCGTAGCCAGGCGCCTTCTCGTAGCCCAGCGTGCTCTGGTGGCCCAACCTTTTTCCTCGTGGCCCAGCGACGTCTCGTGACCTGGCGCTTTCTCGTACTCGTGGCCCAGTGCCGTCTCGCAGCCCAGCGTGCTCGGGTAGCCCAGCGCCTTCTCGTGGTCCAGCGCCTTCTCGTGGACCAGCGTGCTCTGGTAGCCGCATGCCCACTCGTATAGCCCAGTGCCTTCTGGTCGCCCGGCGTTTTCCGCTATCCCGCCGTTCGCATAGCTTGGCCTGCAGTTCGCTTGCGTGCTGTTTCGTTGTTTCTGAACGCGCAGCTTGTCCATGCCGTCACGCTGCGTCGCCAGCCGTCGCGCCTTCCTGGCCTGGCGTTTGTCTCGGGACCAGGGGCTGCATTTCGCGATCTCGTGCTCCTTGTATTCGTTGCAGTTTTGCGGTTGCGCAGGCCTCGATGGGTCGCCTCGCCGCGCCCGCGCCACATCGTGGGCTGCTGGCGCCCACCATCTGGCGGCCATCGCGAAGCGGCGGCCAGCGGGCTGAGGCCAGCCCGACCCCCCAGGCGCGCGGGCGAACGCAGCGCCAGGGGCGAGCGCGGCATGCATCCCGCATATGGCTCTCCTCCTCCCCGTTCTCCTCCTCCTCCTCCTCCTCCTCCTCCTCCTCCTCCTCCTCCTCCTCCTCCTCCTCCTCCTCCTCCTCCCTCTCTCCTCCTCTCCTCCTCCTCCTCTCCTCCCCCCTCTCACCTCCTCCTCCCCCTCCTCCTCCCCCTCCTCCTCCTCCTCCCTCTCCTCCTCCTCCTCCTCCTCCTCCTCCTCCTCCTCCCCTCCCCCCTCCTCCTCCTTCTTCTCTTCCTCCTCCTCCTCCCCCTCCTCCTCCTCCTCCTCCTCCTCCTCCTCCTCCTCCACCTCGACCTCCCGCGGGGGCGGCTTGCCCTCGGGGCAACCGCGCGCACCCAGGCGGATTCATGGGCGACGACTTCGGGAACGACTTCGACTTCGGAGGCCCCCGGGGCGACCCAGCCGTGGGAGCTCGAGGTCCGCTGGTCGAGGATCGGAAGCTGGGCGAGGGCTGCTATAGAACCGTGGCTGCTAAAACGGCCCTCCCGGATGGGAAAAAACAATTTCCCGGAATGAGGCGCGCGGCACGCGACACAGCCAACGGGCTTCTTCCCGGAAGGACGAAGACAACTTCCCGGAGGTCGATGTTAGCAGCCACGGATTTAGCAGCCCTTGCCCGGCTTCCGAGAGGAGGCTTCCAGGTGTTTCGGGAGCAGAAAAGAGGAGGGTGATGACTAGGGGGGGTTAGATATCATGGCGGGGGCCATGATATTTCCCCAGATGTCATGGCGCCTCTTCTTACTTCATAACGTCCCTGGCCCCCCCGCTGGGCCGCGCACACGCCGCCGGTCATGATTTGCACCCCCCTCTCTTGGACACCCCCCTCTTGGCCGCTCCCGAGTGTTTCATCCGTGCCTCGTCGGGCCTCCAAAGGCTCCTGGAGGCCGCGCTGCGATCTCAGATATGTCCGCAACTATTCCCGCAACATTCCTCCAGATTTATCGCTTTGCCACCGCGACAAGTCTTCTTTTGGACACTCCCCAGATCTCTCGACAGATTTTTCCCAGATCTTCCTCCTGCTGTTCCAGGGTGTTCCTTGTTTTGTTTCATGCCGCGTCGCGGGTACGCTTCTTGTTTTTGTTCCATTCCTAGTTCTGTCGTCTGCCTTGCTTCGGGGCTGCAATCTCTACGGGACAACCTAGAATTTGAAATTCCTTACTTTTGAAATCTCTTGTTTCAAAACCTCCCTGTATTTGTGTGCATTTGGTGGCGTGTCCCAGGGCCCCCTTGCAGCCCCCGGAGAGACCTCCGCAGGCGCCGGGCGCCGGAGAGGTCCGGGAGGCCCCAACGCCTCGAGGGGCCGTCCCTCTTCGCGCGGCCACGGACGGACGCTCTCGCCGGGCGTCTCCCGGCCAGGACGCGCCCGACCGGAGGGTCCCCGAGGGTTTTCGTTGGGAGGGGAGGGGGCGTGCCAGGAGGGGGTCTTCCCCGGACCTTCCAGAGAGCTATTTTTGTTAGCACTGGAGGCCTCAAAACTTAACACACTGAGCGAAACAGCCTAAAACCAAGACGTTGAATAGCTTTGGGATCGGTTTTTAAGTCAGGTGCTATTTTTGAGCCCTCCTGGAAGGTCAGGGTCGGGGAGGGGGTCTTCTGGGAGGGGGTATTCGGGGAGAGGTTTCTGTTTGGGGGGGTGGAGGGGGTTTGCCAGGAGGGGGTCTTCGGGGACGGGGTCTTCGGAGAGGGGGTCTGCGGGGAGGGGGTCTGCGGGGAGGGGGTCTTCGGGGAGGGGGTCTTCGGGGAGGGGGTTTTCGGGGAGGGGGTTTTCGGGTTTTCGGGGAGGAGGTTTGCCAGGAGGGGGTTTTCGGGGAGGGGGTTTGCCAGGAGGGGTCCCCCAGGAGCTGCGCACCCCCCGTTTCGACGAGACTCCGTGACCCATATAGGGGGGGACTCTGGAGAGCCCCCTCCTCAAAAATATCGACTCGACCTAAGAGGAGTAGCCCTTCGCCGGAGTGACCTCTTGGTGCGGGCACAGGTGGGTCCCCAGATGGCCGAGAACGAAGCAGCGGCAGCTGCTTGCGCGCCCAGGCTTGGTCCCCCCCGCGGCCCGCCAACAGCCGCGCACCGAAGGTCACCCTTACCCAGGGCCACTCTTACGCATAGCCTTATGTCGGGCGTGTCCCCCTCCAGGGGGATTTTCGACGAACAATAAAGAATACCCCAAAAATAGTCGAAAATATGTTTTGACCTTTTTGATGTATTTTTGGGGTATGTTTTATTTGTCGTCGAAAATCCCCCTGTAGGTGGACACGCCCAGCTTAACCCCAAGGGGGGAAGCGAGAGGGGGCGGGCCCTCTTCGGGAGGCCTTCACCGTCAGGCCCCCGAAGCCCTCCGAGGAACGGTCTCTTGGCCGTGCCCCGAGGGCGCCGAAGCCCCCCGCCCTTGCTGAGCATTGCGGGCGTCCCCCGCGTCCTGTCGCAAGCGTCGCGCCGGCGACCCCGCACGCGCGCCGTCCGGCCCTTCCTCGGCGGGGCGGTGGATGGATCCCGCAGGGCAACCCCCTCCAAGCCGCAGCGCGCTGGGCTCGGTCGGCCACCCCGCCCAGGTCGCCGCCGTAGGCTCCGCAGCCTCGTCGCGGGTGGTTCCTCTCTCCCAGCCCTTGGCCCAGCTCGTATGCTTGCCGTTGCTTCCCCTCCCCTCTTCTTTGTCCTCCTCCTCCCTCCCCTTCTGCCTGTTGCTTCCCTCCCTTTCCTTCCCTCCTGCTCCCTGCCTGCTGTCTCAGCCTGGCCCCTCTTCTGCCTGCCCGCCCGCCCTGCCGGCCCTGGGCCCCCCACCTGGGCGTTCGTCGTCTGCCTGATTCTCCCCCCCTCACCCCCTTCCGCCCGGCAGCACGGCCTGCCCGAGACCAGCGCGGCGGCGTGTTGGGCTTCGGCCAGGGCGCCGCTGCAGCTCCGTCCGCGGCATGCAGCTTCGTTCCCGGTATCGCTCCGCACCTCTGCTGAGGTGTCTCCAGCTCGTGACTGGAGCGCCCCGCTTCTGAAGGAGGAGCGAGGACCAAGAAGAAGGAGGAAAACAGCAGGGAGGACGAGGAAAAGGAGGAGGAGGCAGGGGCAGCCCCCTCGCCAGGCGGCGGCGGCAGGTTCTCCAGCGACTTCGCCCAGGGCGGCGGCGGCTTCTCGACAATGTGCGACTGCCCGACGTAGAGAAAACGAGCGCAGCACGCGCCTGCGTGGCAGACTGGAGAAGGAGGGCGCCATCGGACGGGGCTAGGGCCGTTAGGACGAGGATGGATGCGTTCCAGAGCGTTCCGGCACGCTCTCGGAGTTTTCCAGAAAGCCTTGAGGAGGCCCCAGCGCCCGAGACATCCTCCAGAGTGGCCTGATCTCAGAGATTCTCGATTTATCCTCACCCGATGTTATTCTCGTCCTGGCGTCGTTTTGGTCGGGGTCATGGCCATGAAAACTATTACAGATTTGCATGGATTAGAATAGCGCCTAACTACCGTCATCGCGAACAGTATGGTGGGCATTGTTCGGGGTAGGCTTGCGAACGTGAATATGTCAACCAACTATGTCCACAATGTTTCCGACGAGATATCGCACACCTTTGTCTGGCTTACTTGCGCGGTTCCTTGAGGGAGAGGGAGAAAGATTGAGGACCGCCGTGAAGACGAAGGGTCTTGAGGTTTTCACCGCCCCCGTCCTCACCAACGGCATCGAACATTGAAATTTACCAAGAGTCATGCAATGTTGAAACACACGATTGTACCGTACAGGCTCTGCGATAGGACCCACAACAAGATCACATGTGTGATGCGCGACGGAGACCAGGTCGCCCAAGAAAACGGTGGCGTGACGACATCCTACAACATCACGGGGCGAATTGGATGGCCATTGTCAATACCGACGCGCGGGGGGATTGTGAGACCCTATGCAGACATGAGTGTTCCAACATTTGCTTTGCAAGTTTGCATGATTGCGTTTCTCTTTCTATTGATTCATCGTGTATTGTACATGTGCACGGAACGCTCTGCTCACTCAACTTCTGTGGCCCCACGCTTGTTTAGATTGTCCCATGCGTTCCACATGCCTGGCGCTAGGGCGCCCGACTGCGACGCCCTAGCCGGCGACAGTTGCAGGTCCGATGTCCGATGTCCTCCCCAACCTGTTCGTTGAAGAAGACAGTGGTTTATAAAACTTACACCTTCTGAGTTCCGAACGGACTTGCTGGAGCGGCGCTGGGCCCCCGACTGGCGGCGCCTCTGGAGCTGCCTCCGGCGCGCGGAGCGCGCCAGGGAGAGGGGGGCGACCAGCTCCGACCCCCGATCACCTGCCTTGCTCATCGCAAGTACAGTGCCGTTTTTGATACATGCTCCGCGTGCGGATCATGTTTTAGACATGCAAGTTTTTTGTATTAAAAACAACGATGAGTTCATGCATACATTTATTCATATATGAATCATGTATCAGAAATCCTATATTAGGGGCCTGCCCTGACCTTCAGGAGGGCTCAAACATTGCACCCGACTTAGAAACCTATCCCAAAGCTATTCTACGTCTTGGTTTTAGGCAGTTTCGCTCAGTTCTTGTAGTTTTGAGGCCTCCAGTGCTTAACAATAGCTCTCTGGAAGGTCGGGGTGATAGCCCACCCCGCCGCGGGGCGTCCTGGCTCGCGAGGCCCTGGCTCGCCCGCCCCAAAGGCTGGCCCGCGCCCGCGCCCACCGGGCCGCGCCGCGGGGCCGCGCCGACGCGCCATGTCCTTCCGGCGCGGCGGCAACAGGGAGCCCGCGCGTGGCCCCGGCTGAGTTATATCCCGCCGCGGGGGGGCGGGGCCCCGAGTCGAGGCAGGGAGTGCCTCCTCCTCCTCCTCCTCCTCCTGCTCCTCCTCCTGCTCCTCCTCCTGCTCCTCCTCCTCCTCCTTCTCCTCCTCCTCCTCCTCCTCCTCCTCCTCCTCGTCGAGGCAGGGAATGCCAGCGCAGGCAGAGGCTGTCGGGGGGCCGCGCCGCGCTTCCTTGGCCGCGGCGTCTCGGCCCACGAGGCGGCGCCTCTGGCGCCGCCGCCGGCGCGCGGCGCGCGCCAACGACGGGGGGGGAGTTCGGCGCCGATCCAAGGCATCAGGGCCGCGCTTCAGGAGGGAGGAGAAGGAGGAGGAGGAGGAGGAGGAGGAGGAGGAGGAGGAGGATGGGGAGGAGGAGGAGAGGAGGAGGAGGAGGGAGGAGGAGGAGGAGGAGGTATGGAGGAGGAGGAGGAGGAGGAGGAGGAGGAGGAGGAGGAGGAGGAGAAGGAGGAGGAGGAGGAGGAGGACTGGTCGCCTAAGCCCTTCGGAGAAGCCCTCCACCTGTGCCTATAGCCCCACCTGTCGCTGCCCCCGAGTGGCCGCGGGAGGCCTCTCCTCGAGCGGCGGAGCTGCGCGCGGCAGGTCGGGGGGGGGGGTCATGCTACCGCTCTGGGCTCCGCTGCCCGAGGGGAGCGGGCCTCGGACCCCTCGGGTCGCCAGGTGTGTGGGCCTCTCCCCCGGGGCCTTCCGAGGGCCCCGGGGCTGCCGGGGAGCGGCTCGGGGCGGAGTTCAGAGCGTGCATTACCTACCCCGCTTTCGCTTCCAGGCAAGACCAAGTCATACCACGCGCCTCCTCGTCAAGCGGCCTGACCAGTGCAGGCCGTAGTTTGGCATCGCTTGGTATCTCTTGGAAGCGAGGGTGGTCAAAAGCGAGGTAGGTTTGTCTGCCCCCTAGGAGTGCTGGCCCTGGGTGGAGGCCGCGCTTCAGGAGGGAAAAAACACACAGACACAAGTAATCGTCGATTCCCCCGAACATATGGGAAGCTATGGGACTTGGGCGGGAGGACAACATCCCAGAAAATCTGGGAAAATATGGGGGATCCTTGTATTCGTGTGTGCATTCATTTGTGTGTCCTTGGGCCCCTTGAGCGTTGTCCAAGGGACCGTTTCCCTCATGACCCGCGCTGGCTTCCCGCCCGCGCGCGCCCGCTTCCCGAGCAGGGCGGCGCCGAGCAGGAGAGAGGGCTTGACCTCTCTTCCTCCTGATCCTCCCTCCTCCTCATGCTCCTGCTCCTCCTCCTCCTCCTCCTCCTCCTCCTCCTCCTCCTCGTCCTCGTCCTCGTCCTCCTCCTCCCTCCTCGTCGTCCTACTCCTCCTCCTCGTCCTCACCCCTCCTCCTGCTCCTGCTCCTGCTCCTGCTCCTCCTCCTCGTCCTCCTCCTCCTCGTCCTCCTCCTCCTCCTCCTCCCCCTCCTCCTCCCCCTCCTCCTCGTCCTCCTTCGCCGAGTGCCAGCTGCGGCCATGTCGAACCCGCTGACCCTCAGGGGACTGCCCTGATCATTAGTCCCTTGCTCGACCTGGCTAAGTCCCTCCTCCTCCTCCCCCTCCTCCTCCCCCTCCTCCTCCTCCTCCTTCTCCTCGGAAGGTCCACGCCGCGCTGGCGCGGCGGATGCGCGTTCCAGGTTGGAACTTCATCCGTCGCCCGGACAAGGCCGAAATTCGGGAGCCTCGAGACGGGGGTCAATGTAGACGGGGGTCAGCCAGGGCGCCGGATCCTGCAGGATCCTGCGAAGACCCCCTCTGGCTGACCCGGGTTAGTGAGCCGCTTGTGGCCGCGAGGCGGCCGCGCGTATTGGCGGACCCGGGTTTGCGAAGACCTGCGTTGCAGGTTTTCTTCCTGCATTGCAGTTTTTGGTTTCCCGCTGACCCGGGTCTGGATTGACCCGGGTCAGAAGATCCCCGAAAGACTGATAGATCCACGAATTCCGAATTGAGCACGTCCACAGCATCGCGACGTGGACGCGCCCCTGCCTCCCACGGCCGGCGGTGGCCTATGCAGCTATCCCTCGAGAGTTTCAGGAGTCGGCGGTCGGCGCGCCTTCGATCGCGCCGATCCAGGCACGCGCAGCCCAGGCGGCCTCTCTACAGTGGAAGCCGCTGGGCTCTCGCGGCTTGCAAGCAGGCCTTCCCTGATGCGTGCCAGGTTCCCGGATCGGCAGGAGGAGGGGGAGCCCATCGGAGGAGGATGTTTGTTATCTGGGATCGAGGGTTCCCGACGTTGTTCCTCGTCTAGCCTCTGATGTTTCTGTGCATCGTCGCTCCCGGCGCCATGAGGCGCAGGCAAAACCGATTACGTGGGCTGATTCGCTAATCCCACATGTCTAATGTATCACCCCTCTCGTCCGACCCGAGGGAGGTTGAGAAGGTCCAAGACGGAATTGAATTGGGCTGGGCTCACAAACCATGGGGCCGCTTCGGATCGGCAGGGGGTGGCCCGGCTCTGATGAGGTAGGCTGTGTTGTGGGGCCGCTTCGGGCGAGGAGAGGGGGGCAGAGGGGGGAACGGGGCGCTTGCAGGGGAGAGCGCTCGCAGGGGGTCCCGCGAGGCCCCCGCAGGTCTCGTTTCGATCTCTCCTCCTCGACTCGATTCGATGCCGATGGCGCCCGAGTCCGATTCGTTTCGACTTCGGGTTCCGATCTGGATTTCGATCTTCTTCACGGAGGCCCATGGCCTGCCGTCTTCCGCCGATTCGAGTTTTCCCGGCTCGGCTGCCGATTTCCGCCGATCCGATGCATTCCGATCGCCCTATCCGATTGATCGATTCGATTCTAGGCTTAAGTCGGGCCTGTCCCCCTGCAGGGGGATTTTCGACGAAAAATAAAAAATACCCGAAACATTATAAAAAATCATCCAAACATACTCTGGGGACTATGTTTTGAATATGTTTTGACCTTTTTTGGGGTATGGTTGGGGCATTGTTTATTCTTCATCGAAAATCCCCCTGTAGGGGGACACGCCCGACTTCATTCGAGGCCCTCCTACCCCCGGGAGGTCTCTGCAGGCCCTTGCCCGGAGGCGCAGGGAGGGCCAGTGGGCCAGCTGCTTGTGATGCCACTCGACTGGTGAGCGTTCGCCGCCCAGAGCGTTGCGGAGCGTGCCCAGCGAAGCTCTCCCCGGGGGCATACATACGCTTGGCATCGCTGAGAAGTGTGATTTTTCCCAACCATCCTGTGGTGTTGGGTCCTCGTTTTGAAGAGACGGTGCCCCGCGTCTCCTTCCTTCCTCCTTCCTCCTCCTCCGCTTCCTCCCCCTCCCATCATCATCATCATCGTCATCATCATCCTCATCCTCATCCTCATCCTCATCATCATCATCATCATCATCATCATCATCATCATCATCATCATCATCATCATCATCATCATCATCGTCATTGTCATCGTCGTCATCGTCATCGTCATCACCCACTTCGGCACACCCCTCACACGTTTCGTGGCCCCATAGGGAGCCCCACCGAAGGCCCCAGTGCTGCCGCCCGCATGCGTCCCGCACGCCCAATTCGGCACACCCCTCACACGTTTCGTGGCCCCATAGGGAGCCCCACCGAAGGCACCAGTGCTGCCGCCCGCATGCGTCCCGCACACCAAATTCGGCACACCCCTCACACGCTTCGTGCCCCCATTGGGAGCCCCACCGAAGGCCCCAGTGCTGCCGCCCGCATGCGTCCCGCACACCCATTTCGGCACACCCCTCACACGTTTCGTGGCCCCATAGGGAGGCCCACCGAAGGCCCCAGTGTTGCCGCCCGCATGCGTCCCGGCACACCCTCACACGTTTCGTGGCCCCACACCGAAGGCCCCATGCTGCCGTCCGCATGCGTCCCGCACACCCATTTCGGCACACCCCTCACACGTTTCGTGGCCCCATAGGGAGCTCCACCGAAGGCCCCATGGCTGCCGTCCGCATGCGTCCCGCACACCCATTTCGGCACACCCCTCACACGTTTCGTGGCCCCACAGGGAGCTCCACCGAAGGCCCCAGTGCTGCCGTCCGCATGCGTCCCGCACACCCATTTCGGCACACCCCTCACACGTTTCGTGGCCCCATAGGGAGCTCCACCGAAGGCCCCAGGCTGCCGTCCGCATGCGTCCCGCACACCCATTTCGGCACACCCCTCACACGTTTCGTGGCCCCACAGGGAGCTCCACCGAAGGCCCCAGGCTGCCGTCCGCATGCGTCCCGCACACCCATTTCGGCACACCCCTCACACGTTTCGTGGCCCCATAGGGAGCTCCACCGAAGGCCCCATGGCTGCCGTCCGCATGCGTCCCGCACACCCATTTCGGCACACCCCTCACACGTTTCGTGGCCCCACAGGGAGCTCCACCGAAGGCCCCAGTGCTGCCGTCCGCATGCGTCCCGCACACCCATTTCGGCACACCCCTCACACGTTTCGTGGCCCCATAGGGAGCTCCACCGAAGGCCCCATGGCTGCCGTCCGCATGCGTCCCGCACACCCATTTCGGCACACCCCTCACACGTTTCGTGGCCCCACAGGGAGCTCCACCGAAGGCCCCAGTGCTGCCGTCCGCATGCGTCCCGCACACCCATTTCGGCACACCCCTCACACGTTTCGTGGCCCCATAGGGAGCTCCACCGAAGGCCCCATGGCTGCCGTCCGCATGCGTCCCGCACACCCATTTCGGCACACCCCTCACACGTTTCGTGGCCCCACAGGGAGCTCCACCGAAGGCCCCAGTGCTGCCGTCCGCATGCGTCCCGCACACCAGGTGTGTGGCGTGCCGACATGGGCGTCGCGGCGCGCGGGCGCTGCCGTCGGGGTTCCCAGGGAAGCCCCCTGCAGAGGCGACGCTCAGAGTCACGAGTACCGAGAGTCACGCAGACCCAAACTGTTCACAGTCGTATACATACATTTACACTGGGCGTATCCATGCACGCATTCATGCGAATAGAATCAATCGCGCGCAGATTCATTCATAATCAGACTCGCTCGCGATCCGACTCGCACGCGCTCAAGCTTTCATATTCGGACCTATCGTCTTCGTTCGTGTTGTGTACACTGCCACGCATTTCGGCACACCCCTCATACGGCTCGTGGCCCCATAGGGAGCGCCACCGAAGAAGATATTCACAATTGCGGTACTCTCAACTGCATATGGTTGGGTCCTTCGCCAGGCTAATTTTCTCGGCGAGAACCATCGAGGACCATCGTGGACCATCGAGCAAAAAAACACGCACGAAACCGAAACATGCACGGGAAATGGACGTCCGAGCGACGGCAAGTACGGTGTGGTCTCAGATAGTGCTACCTCTCCGCCGATGTTTTGGTAGCGCACCGCCGGACGATGCTGTCGTGGTTGTCGATGGACCCCCAGATTTGGCACCGTCAGTTTCTAGGAGCGTCCGAGCGGTGATCATCATCAGGTCCGCAGGCTGCCCCGCGCAACCCCCGCGCGGGCGATGCGCGCCCGGGGCTGGCGCGGACCGCGCCAGGAGTCTGGGGCGTACACCCTAGGCGATGCTTACGAAAACTGAAGTTTTCGGCCAGAGTTTCGATGATTCTAAGTGTTTCGATGTAAATCCTAAGATTTCAATCGGAATTCGGGGTTTGTAATCAAATTCTGAGACTATGAATTTCTTAACCCGTGATTTCTTAAGCATTTCGCAGGGTGTTCATGGCCGTCGAGCCGCGCGGGCCACGGGCGCGTCGGGGCCCCTGGCGCGTGCGCACGGCAGGGGAGGGCGGGGGGCGAAGTTCACGGGGGCCCCAAAGGTGCGTGTTCGTTGCTCTCCTGGTGGTGTGCCTGCCTCGGGGTGCGTGCTCCAGCAGCTGCGCCTTGCCGCGAGCGTTCCGGGGGTGCCCGGGTCGCCCCGGAAGGCCGCCCGACTCAGAGACCCAGGCATTTCAATGTTCACCAACCGATCGAGACCGAACCCACCGCGCCCTTGGAGGGCGTCGAGGGCCGTGGCCTGCGGCGGGCCCTGGACGGGCGCACGTTGAGGCCTTTGTTGGGCACTGGCAGAAGCGAGATGGACAAATGCATGCCAACGTGTCCGCACGCGCCTCCGCTTGTTTGGCCAGGAAGGCAAACGAGCGGAGGAGGCCCGTTGTGGTGAGTCAGGTGGGATTCGCGGTGGCCTCACAGCTTGTCACCACCCACCAAGCCACCCCAACCCAACCCGAAGCCCTCAATTTGCCTTCCATTTCCAGTTGGGGGGGGGCCGGGAACGTTGAAAAAACACATGGTATCCGTACCCCCCCCCAACCCGAAATTCGGGTCAAATTCTGGCCTTCGGGTTGGGTTGGGGTGGTCTGGTAGGTAGTCAGCTTGGGGGCTCGGGGCGTTCTGGGCCCACCAGCGTGCGGCACAGCGGGCACGTCTGGGCCTGCCCCTGCCGCAGCCACCGGCGGATGCAGTCGGCGTGCCAGACCTCGGGGGGGCGGCGAACGAGCAACACACACCCATACCCATAGGGGGGTCGTTGCCAGGAAGCCAAACAAGCGGAGGAGGCCCGTTGTGGTGAGTCAGTGGGGATTCGCGGTGGCCTCACGGCTTGGGGGCTCGGGGCGCTCTGCGCCTCGGGCGGCTCCCGGCTCCCAGGGTCCCAGGCACGCGCGGCGAGGACGGGCCGCGCGGTGGGGCTTCTCTTCACCAGCCTCGAGCTTATCCCTATCCGTGAGATTGACACGCCAAAAGGCGGTGACAATCTCAGGGATGCCCCTCCAGAAACTGAGGGGATCCCTAAGATCGCCAGGCAGCCAAACGAGCGGAGGAGGCCCGTTGTGGTGAGTCAGTGGGGATTCGCGGTGGCCTCACGGCTTGGGGGCTCGGGGCGCTCTCCGAGGGCGCCTTCGGCGGCTCCCGGCTCCTAGGGTCCCAGGCCCGCGCGGCGAGGACGGGCCGCGCGGTGGGGCTTCTCTTCACCAGCCTCGAGCTTATCCCTACACCCTAGGCGATGCTTAAGAAAACGTAAGGTTTCGGCCAGAGTCTTGATGATTCTTATTGCTTCAATGGAAAACCTAATTTGTAGTAGAAAGTTTGGGTTTTTATTCAAATTCTGAGACTATGAATTTCTTAACCCATGATGTCTGAAGCATTTCGCAGGGTGTATCCCTGAGACTGACACGCCAAAAGTGAAGAACGAACAACACACACCCATACCCATAAAGGGGGTCGTTGGGAGGAGGACTGGCTATGGGTATGGGTGCGGGTTGTCGGACCCTAGGGAACGCTCCCGTTCGAGCGGGGACCCCCATCCGACAACACGCACCCATAGCCCTTTCCGACCCCCCCTATGGGTATGTGTGTGTGTGTGTTGTTGGCTCGTCAAAAAGGCGATGGCAATCTTAGGGATGCACCTTCAGAAACTGAGGGAATCCCTAAGATCGCCATCGTCATGAGGCGATGCCGAACAGAGGGATAGGGATATGTTCCTGGCTGTTGATTTCTGGGATTTCGAGTTCACCGCATGGTCTGTTACCGTACCGCTGTGTGGCTGCATCTTGCCGCGCCCGTGCCGTTGCGTTTCGCTCGGGGCCTGGAGGTGGGCCCCAGAAACAGCAGGGCCGTTTTTTCACAGTTTCCGAAAAAGTTGTCCCTTAAAACTGGAAACGGCAAAAAAACGGCGACCGGAAACAGCAACAGAAGCGGCTCCAGGACTGGAATTGGAGCCGGAACTGGTCAAACAACGGCGACGGAACCGGTAACAAAAACGGCGTCGGAGCCGGCAGCAAAATCGGCAGAACGAAAGTGGTAACAAAAACGGCCCTGTCGTTTCCAGGGCCTACGTAAGGCCTGGAGGGGCACGCCCCCGCGCACGCCCACATGGCGCGCGAGCCGCACCACGGGGTGCCAGCGGCGCGCCCTGGAGGCTCCCGGCCGCGGCCCACGCGGCCACTGCACCGCTGCACGTTGCCCGGCGCTCTCGCGCAGTCGCTGGCCACCACACGGCAGCCAGGAGGAAAGCAAAAAAAAAAACACAGAGAGACAATGCATCGTCGACTCCGTAGAAGAGATGGGAACATATGGGAGAAGTGGGGGGGAGGACAAAAAACCGCAGGAAATATGGGAAAAGACTGTGTCCAGTGATTTGTGTGTCCCAGGGCCCCTTCGCGTAGGTGAGCCCTCGCCTCCCACATCGCTCGTCGCAGCACGGAAGGCCGCTGCCGCCGCTCGCCGGTCCCGGTGCCGCCCGCTCGCTGCCGACACTTCAGCCGTCGGCGTGCAGCAGCACCGGCAGGCGCGATCGTTGGTCAGGAGCGAAAGAAGGACGTACACGTACACGAATCCACGCTGGTTTCGAGAGTACGCATCGCCCGAAAATTCGCATCACGCGGCCGGTCTCGCGGATCGAGGGGCCGTGTTCATGTACATCGTTGGGCGCGTACGTCCTCTGTGGGCTCCCTAGTTGGGGACCGCGCTGGCCAGCACGACGTGCCTGGCACGCGTCGGGGGGGGGGGCAGGCTGCTGCACCCTTCCGCGCCGTCGCTCGCTGCCCACTTCCCCGGCTTTCGCCATACAGCCACGCCGGCAGGCGTGGTCGTTGCGGATCGCGCTGGCTGGTCCGCTCGTAGAGTCGCCGATGCATCGCCAACGTCGCCGATGCGTCTCCGATGCGTCGCCAATGCGGCGCGATCCTCCGACCCCATCTATTCGGACCCCGTCTGGGTGGCATCTAAAACCATATTTTTGAAGATGATTGCGCGCGGATCTCTCGAGTCGGCGCGGACCCTCTCCCCCCTGGCGCGTCAGGGGCGGGGCTTCGGCTGGGAAGTTTACGACGCTTATTATAACGTTTTCTGGTGCTCCTGTAGAAGAGGGGTGCCCAGAGGTTCACGACACGACCCTCTCCACATGCCAACGTCCCGCTTTCGTCCACGCCACCACGCCGGGCTGGGACATTGGTTGCTGCGGTCCTTGCGCTAGTTCCATCCTACCTCTCGTTCACCCTCCTCGACCCTCTTCCTTCTTCTCGCTAATTCTCCCATGTCAGACCGCCGCTCAGGAGTCACGTGTTTCAATTGTTTTGATTGAGGAGCTTCAGACACTCAAGAGGTGTCTATTACATTTTCCTTGTATTGATTGCCTCTCCTCCTCATAGATCCTCCTCTTCCTCCTCCTCCTCCCCCCTCCATCTCTCCCTTTCTCCGTTCTCCTCATCCTCCCTGATCCTCAACATCTATCTATTTCCAATCCCTCCCCCATTGCCTCCTCCCATCTGCTTTCGGACCATCGTCTTCGT
>CAUYUJ010014894.1:327019-369330 GCA_963575745.1 Prorocentrum cordatum
CGTGGCGGCGCCCGCGTGTGGCCAGCCTCGTATGATTTGATTCGGATTCGTGTTTGGCCGCATGCTGGATCAACGCGAATGCATCGCGTGGTGAGATGAGCATGCGGCTTCTGGACAAACTGCGAAACTCATACGGTTCGCGGGCAAGACAGCTGCAAGAGTTACGATACAACAACGTAGACGTTCCGATGATTGTGTACGGAAGCGTTTGCTGAATGAAGGTGTGTTGCAAGATGTGTTGGTTGAGTGTCGTTTCCTGCAACAGATTATTACAGACACCTTGCTGAAGATCAACGAGTGCGTGCGCGTAGTTTTATTTGACAATGGTGACGGGGGGGATTCCGTTTGGTCTGGCATGCCATGAATTCATATGGGAAGCGCACGGCGAGTCGGAATCCTACGTAAATTTCAGTGCCCCAGGGCGGTTCGATGACTTGAGAGTGGAGGGTGTTGGAGTTGGTATTTAATTTGGCAGGCCAATTCATGTTTCTCAACCCGTTGGTTATCATTTCCACTTTTCGTGCAATCAACCCACCCTCCCACCCGCAATTGATTTTGCAAACCCATGCGGCCGCGATTGCGGTTGTTGCTAGGCCCTGTCTGGCACATTTTTGCGGTCGCGGTGGCGTTACCCGATGGCAAATTCCCAGCGCGTCTCCGAGGCCACGCTGGCGCGCGGGCACTTCAGTGCGGGTTGTTGGCCCTGGTGGCGCGACAGCAGAACGACGTCGACAGAGGCGACAACGATGATGATTATGATGATACGAAGGATGGTGTTGGCGATGATGCCGACGATGGTGGTAATGCCAATGACGGCGCCGATCTTGTTGACGACGATGGCGACAGTGAGGTCCATGTGTTGGTGACGGATATGCTCGGTTGGTGATAGTGGAAGTGGCAACGATTGGCAATGACAAAATGGCGGCGATTCGATGGCGTTGATGGTGGTGGGGGTGAAATTTGGCTCGCAGGCATGCACTGAATCAGGCAGGCGCTGTGTTGCCAACCGTTTTGTTGTTTTACCTTTTTTATTGGAATGAACGCAGATGGAAAGCGTGGCGGGATAAGAATGCGGGATCTGGACGACGTTGTTCAAAACGTTCGCTGCTCGCACAAGTTCAGACAACTCGCGAGGGCAGACAACCTGGAATCTATGTCATGCCGAGCTCGCGGATGTTTCCATGTTTGTCGTGTTGCAACGGTTGCCTGGTTGTGCTTCGTATGAGTTTGACCTGCGCGCGCGCGTGAGGACGTGGTGCCGGTTTGTTGTACGGCATTGGCTCGAACAAACATACTTTCTGAGATTGAAGATCACGCACGCGTTGTTTCATTTGACACGGACCAAGGGGGGGGGGGGCGATTTTGATTAGTTCGGGATGGTTTTTCGATATTGGCGAAAACGCACGCGTTGTTTCATTTGACACGGATCACGGGGGGGGGGCGATTTTGGTAAGTTTGGGATGGCCTTTTTCCCAAATAGAAATGACCGATGCGGCAGAACCACATGCAGTTGACAGTGCCCCAAACGGCGCGTTGAGGGTAAGTCCCGGCTCGTCGGGGGATGCATCCCACGATTCGTTTGAGAGGAGACCACGTGTGGTGTGAGTTGAGTGGTGCCCGTTGGGCGGTGCATGCGATGCGGTGCGCGTTGCGTGGTGTAATGCATTGTTGTAAGTAGTGGTTCGTCAACTCCACCCGCACCTCGTTTTGAAAAACCCGTGCGGAAACGATTGCGGGGTGCATTGGCTGGCGCATCTCCGCGGCCGCTCCGGCGCGCGCAATCGTCGTGCGCAGAACAGCCAGTTGGTTTGCACAACTGATGTCGCCGCGATGGGGCGTATCGTTATTCATTGTGGTTGACCTTCCTGTTCTTCCGCCTACATGCCAAATTTCAAAGACCAAGGTACGCGGCGCGAAGCGCCAATGCAGTTTTGAAGCTATTTATATACATATAAATAGAGACTTATGTATAACGCGTATATGTATGTGTGTATACCGAAGGAGAGCAGGAGTGCGAAAGATAGAGAGAGGGTCAGAGAGCGAGACAGAGAGGCAATGATGAAGAGCACGAGACAGCGAGAGAGAGAGAGAGAGAAGGCGGAGAGCAAGCGCGCGAGAGAGAGAGAGAGCGAGCGAAAGTCAGATATATATATATATAGAGAGAGAGAGAGAGAGACCTATCAGGGACATCGGCGGGAGGGAGGGAAATCGAGGGACATTACATCATCAGGAGGGGAGTCGGCGGACATCACGGACATCATCAGAGAAAGAAAAACGGTCTTCGATGAGCAGCAGCGGCAGGGCACGGCGATCAGGAGGGTGAGCAGGCGGAGTGGGAGCACGGGCAGCAGCGGGGCAGCGGGAGCGGCGCGGACCGCGATACCGTCGGGGCGCCGAGGAAGGCACCCTTTTTTCGTTGGGGAGGGGCTCGGTGTTCCTTAGTCGTGTTGCACTTCGCCTTTGGTTTTGCTTAGGGCTTCGATGGGACATCGAAGTTTAACTTATGGGAAAAAGGGGCCTCGTTCCTTATTGAATCGCTTCGCTCATTCCGCCGGCCCATTTCGCATGACTGAGCCGCGCATATCCGCCACCGCGCTTGTGGAAGACGCGTCGCTTGGGGGCCTCCTGAGGGCCTCTTGGGGGCTTTTGGGGCCTCTCAGGGGCCTCTTGAGGCCTCCTGGGGGCTTCTTAAGGCCGAGGGCTCGAAGTTTTGTTTTGTGTTCCCCCTTTGGGGCATCGCTTGGGGCCCTCTTGGGCCCCTCTTGGGCCGTCTTGGATGCCTCTGGGGCAGTCTTGGAGCCCTTTTGGGCCATCTTGGGGCCTTCTTGGGAGCTTCTTGGGCCCTCTTGGGGCGATCTTGGGGGCCTCTTGGGCCGTCTTGGGGCGTCGGTAAGCCGAAAAGATGGACACGCCAAAATCTGCCCAAAACCTAAGGAAAAGAAATGAATTTTGCCTCTTGGGGCCCTCTGGGGAGTGCTCTTGGAGGCCTCTTGGGGCGTCTGGGGGCCATCTTGGGCGTCTTGGAACGATCGTGTGGCATCTCGGAGCACTCTTGAACCATCTTGGAGGGCTCTTGGCGGCCTTCTTCGGCCTCTCTGGAGGGCCACGGGGGCGGCGCCCAGGAGGAAAACCATCTCTGATCCGAGTCTGCCGGGGATCGTCCGGGGTACTTTTCGTCCGGTGACCCCCAGGGGCCGCCCCGCGCGCGCGAAGTAGAAGTATTATTTAGCAGTTACCGGAGATCTTAGCACGCCTCTGGCCCGTTGGGCCGGCGAATTTAGGGTTCCTTAGGTCAACGCCCCGACTGTAGCAGCAGGCCAGGAGAAGGAGCGCCAGTGAGCCAGACGAGCGATGAGGATGGGACGACAATCCGTGCAGAGGAGCACGCGCTGTTACCCGCCATTGCTCCGGCCCTGAGGCGGAATCACCGACCACATCGCGGGCCCTCACCTGATCCCAAATGTCGGCAGAGAGGCCAGGGGCGCAGCCTAGCAGATAAGGGGATAACAGCGGGCGCATGGTGCGGGTGTGTGTGTGTGTGTGTGTGTGTGTGCGGGTGTGTGTGTGTGTGTGTGCGGGTGTGTGCGGGTGTGTGCGGGTGTGTGCGGGTGTGTGCGGGTGTGTGCGTGTGTGTGTGTGTGTGTGTGCGTGTGCGTGTGCGTGTGCGTGTGCGTGTGCGTGTGCGTGTGGGTGTGTGTGTGTCTGTGTCTGTGTGTGTTTGTGGCATGCACTACTTTGCAAATGGCCTGGAGGAGGGATGAGGGAGGGTGGGAAAGAGGAAGGCGAGAAGGCAGGAGATAAGACAGGTAAAGGCAACGAAGGAGGAGGAGGGCAAGGGTCGAGTGCAGTGGAGTGGACGCCATTACAAGATGAGAAGGAGGAGTGGAGGGGAGGGAGGATGAGGAGGAATATGATAGAGACGCTATTAGATAGGCATGGAGGAGGGAGGGAAGAGTGAGGGAGTCTGAGGGAGGGAATAGGGATGAAGAGAGAGGCGTGCAGGGAAGAAAAGCTAACGACTCTGCTTCAAGTCTTGCGCGCTGTTGATACAACACGTCCTCGTTTCTCGAACATGGGGAGTGGTGTCCTCTGCCGGAAGAGCCAGCTTTCTCCTCCTCTCTCTTCATATCTTTACCATGTTCTCCCGAGCCAGCCGATGATCAGGGCATGCGAACTCGGAGTGCCATCTTCTGGCCGACATCATCATCATCATCATCATCATCATCATCATCATCATCATCATCACCATCATCATCATCATCATCATCATCATCATCATCATCATCATCATCAGTCATCATCATCATCATCATCATCATCATCATCATCATCATCATCATCATCATCATCATCATCATCATCATCATCATCATCATCATCATCATCATCATCATCATCATCATCATCATCATCATCATCATCATCATCATCATCATCATCATCATCATCATCATCTCCCTCCGCATCTCCATCCGCCTCACCACCATTGCGGACCTGACTCTCCAGAGGCAGGCCGGTCCAGATGGTAGCTTCCCCATCGCCCCCTCCCCACTCCTTTCCCTCCCCCTTTCCCTCCCTCCCCCCTCCTTCCCTCCTCTCCTCCCCTGCCCCACCCCTCCTCCCTCCTCCGCCTCCCCCTCCCCCTCGCCCTCCTCCTCCCCCCTCCCTGCCCTCCTCCGCCCAAAGGTCCCCGTCCCTCCCGCCCCCACCGGCGCCCCACACTGCCCTCGCCGCTGCTCCCCCCTGGGCTGGGTCCCGCCGCCCGCCAGGCGATGGTGCTCCGCCCCGCTGCCGAAAGGGGTGGCGCGCCTGTCCCGCGCGGGGGGGCGTAGGTCAGAGGAGGAAAATCGCCACGGCAGCCGGTCACCACAAGTTCGGCTGATGCCCTCGCGCGAGACGAAGGGCAACGCGGCAGACGCACTGCCAGGTGGGCATCCTGGGACGGCCCAACACACCCCCAAAAACCACCTGGGCAGAGCACCAGCCGAACCAGGAATAGGGACGGGAGGGCGGGCGAAAAACCAATCGTTTGGTTCATTGTCGCCACGGTGACCTTGTCCAGGCTATCCGCGGCGACTTGTGGACGTTGGCTCGCCTTCTGGCTCGGTTGGGGGGAGGGCGTAGGTCAGAGGAGGAAAAGATACCCATACCTCCTTCTTGGGCCTCCCCGGAGGATCTCGTCGCCACCGCCAGATTCGCCTCGAAATCCTGGCCAGAACGCACCCGTGGCGAGGCACGGGGAGTAGCGGCATCGGTATTTGTCGGTTTCTCCAGTTAGGCAGACTGTCACGTTGTTGGTTTCCTACCTTCCGAGGAGCGGTTATGTTGTGCTGTTGTGTTGTTATGCTCTCCTCCCTTCCCCTTCCCTTCCTTCCTTCCTTATGGGTTCCCTCTTGGGTTGGACCCTTTCCCTCTTGGGATGGACCCTCTCCCTTCCCTTCCTTATGCTGTTATGTCCTTGCTCTTGCGCTGTTGGTGGTTCCCTTCCCCTGGAGCGCCGAGGCCCGTCCCGGCAGCTGGAGCTCGACGAGCGCCGCAGAACGGCGGCGCTGCTGCGCCGATCGGCCGTGCGTCCGTCCGCGAGCTCCGCTCAGGCTCGGGAGCCGACTCGACCGCGCGGTGAAGGGTACGGTCAAAAACCCTGACAGGGACGCGCGACTTTGCTCAGGGTACCCTTGGCGTCCTTGCTCTTCCTTGCTCCTGCGTCTCCGTCCTTCCTGGGCTTCGTCCTGGGGTGTTCGTCGCCCGCCGCCCCCAGAGATCCCAACTTCGGCTTCCAAGGGTCCTGCGTCCTTACCGCGCGTCCTTATTAGGGTTTTTGACTGTGCGATGCGAGCCACCACTGGGGGGGGAAGGCGAGAGGGGGGGTCGGTGTCCTCCTCCTCCTCCTCCTCCTCCTCCTCCTCCTCCTCCTCCTCCTCCTCCTCCTCCTCCCTCCTCCTCCCTCCTCCTCCTCCTCCTCCTCCTCCTCCTCCTTTCCCTTCTCCTCCTCCTCCTCCTCCTCCTCCTCGTGGAACCGATCCCAAACCCCCACAGGGCTGCGGCACCCCAGCCCCCCGCCGTCCCACCGGCCCGGTGTTGGGTGTTTTCGGAGGTGGTGGGCCGCTCCCGCCCTGGCGAGGTCCTCGGCACGGGGCGCGGCCGAGGAATGTCTGCATCGCTGGAGGCAGGGCGGGACCTCAGGTAGGTTCGCGTCGTGTCGACCGGCGGCGACCCCGCCGCGGGCGTTCAAGGTTGAATGCTGCCATTGGCCCAGAATCGGCCTACATGGAACGATCGGGCGATCGGAAAACCACCGATCGTTCAAGGTTGAACGATCGGCGCGGTGTCATAAACCATCGCCAGGGTCGTCACGACACGAACCTGCCGTAAGCGGTGTTGTTGGTGATTTCGTGTGTCGTCTTTGTTTCGACTTCGTTCTGCGGGAAACGAAAACCAGAGCGAAAACGGAAGCAGAGCGAAAACGAACAGCACCGTTTAGGCTCAGCCCTGTCTAGAGGGTCCTTTAGCACGCTGTCGGCCTCGCGGTGGTCTGGCGCCCATTCGAATCGAGGGTTGTGCTCGACGGTGCGGTGGCGAGCAGGTCGAAACATGCCACTCCATGCGCGGGCATGCTTGGCGCGGCGTTGCTGGAGATGGTCGGACTACCAGGTATGTTCGCCCACGAGCCCGAGGAGATCCGAAACACAAGTTTCATGATCAGGCAGTGCTTCTAAACCTATCTTGGTAACATATCTCTCAGCACGACATACCGTCTGAAGATAATGGAGCACGGGCCCGTAGATCGCGCGGATCGGCAACACGGATTCCTTCTCGAATTGCACACATGAGTATCCACAACGGTGAGTTCCTGAAACACAAGACGCGTGCCCCAAACCGTTCGTGAAACTCTTAGGGCACCCCAGTAACCTTCTTCCGCCTTCCGCGTCTCTCCATTTAAGAGCGCTTTTGTAGATAGAGTCTTAGCCCAGAAAGATCTCCAGGATGCTTCAAGACCCTGAAGTTGTGGTAGTTTTGATCTCAAGATACTTCACAGTCTTGGTACTTCCTTGCTCTCATCAGCGTGCCTCTGACGGTCCCGAGGTCCTCTGAAATGTCCAGGGATCCCGAGTGGTCCTCTAATAACTCTGGGCAATCGTAAAAAGTATGCCTCCAGCGTCCAGTCGACCGAGTCCCACGAGCGGCACATGGCCGGGTGGGTACCCGATCTTGGACGTCCTGGAGTTGCGGGATGGGACGGTTGCCAGCCCAGTGCGTTTGCAGCGCTCCAAACCGACGAACACACTTGATACTTGCCAGCGAAGTGCGGAATTACCCGTGCCATATCTGATCACAGGGCTATGCAATATAACAATTGTTGAACACAACGCTCGCCTTGCCACCGCTTGATCTCTTGGAAGAGGACAACTGGACATCGGCAGGGCACATAACTCTGAGGTCGAAAACTGTTCAAATATCATCGGCCACCATATGACTAGCCACTAGGTTCCACCCAATCCTAAGTGAAGGCCGGCAAGCCCCCAATTGGCCTTCGATCGATGGCCAAGACATGGCCCCAGGTCTGTCTCTGAGCACGTCCCAGGCTCTGTGAAGCTTGCTGCTCTTGACCCTGGCATCCCCAACCCATTCAGCATATTCGACAACTTTGAACATAGTAGCATGAGATGTAGGGTCGTTATGCTCGCCCTTGAGGCTAATGAGGTAGGCCGTGACGCCGGCGCTCGACTGATTTGGAGCTCCATGTAAGACAGCATCGAAAAGGCGCAGTTCTCGAAGAGCTGTATCACTGACACCAGCATCTGCAGCACCGTACGCCACTGAAGGGAGGGCACCCCTGAGCCACAGAGCCATCGTCTGTTTGTCGACAGAACTTTAGCATTCGGAGCCGAGGCTGACGCTCTCGTAGTCGCTTGAGCACCTCTTTCTCCATGCCTCGGATAACCTTGGGCCCAATGTGCTCGTGATTTAGGTCTCTAGGAACCCCGCGTGGTGCTGCAACCCCTCGGAGTCCTCGATGAAGCCCCTGGCAGCAACTGCCAAGTACTTGGAGTCCTGGGAGATGCTCTGGAGGCCTATGTCGTCCATGAGCGTGCGAGGGGTCACAGATGGGAGGACCCTGGACATTCGCTGCACCGTGTGGTACGTGAGCTGGTACAGTAGATACGTGGCGTGCGTGCACCCCGCCAGGATCCTTCTTGGACGCTCCGAAACCCTCTGGACACACTTCCGAATGCCTTGATGCGTCGGGTTTTGAGCCACAGGAGGCGAAGAGGGACGCCTAGCGCCTGTCCCTCTCGAAGTAGGGCATGTGGGTTCACCATGTCGTAGCACTAGCTCATATCCAACATTATCGTGCATGTGTGCTTCACCAGTCACTGCCCATCCCACGCTGTAAATTGCGATCGACAGCCGAGTCACTCGCGGTATGGCCAGCTCTTGTGCCCCACATCTGATCGCACTCGTAGCCGGCTTGCCAAGACGCCATGATTGGCCTCTTGAGTCTACCCCATAGCCGTACCATCGTGTGAGACAGCGCTATGAGGCGGGCGTCGCCGTCGGGCTTCGGAAGGCAAGCGAGCTCGCTGTAAATGCGATCGGGTGGCCAAGCCAGCCACCTTCCAAATCGCATAAACATCTGGGCAACACGCTCGAGCACTTGGTCGGACAACGAATCCAGGCACCTCGATGAAATTCGGCCAGTGCGCGTAAAGAACGGACGTGTCGCCTTACGCACCGCCCTGTGGCCAAGGATTGGCAGGTCGGGCCACTCATGCCCAGGTGGTAGCACAGGGGGTCGGAGATTGTGGTGGCGCCAGACGTCCGTCCACTTGTCGAGTCTGGTCTGGTAGGAGAAAGGGCTGAGCATTCGCATCAAAGTTCAGCAGCTCCTGCTTGCCTCTCACATTTGACGTTGATTGGGCCTGGCTGGCCCCGCCCCAGAACTCTTGCTTGCACGTGACCTCCACCTCGTATTTGATGCAGACCTGTTGGAGTTGAGCACCTCCTCGGCCTTGTTCACTATGGCGCCCAGGGCGGAGTCGAAGTCGGCGTCAGCTATCATTCTCAAGCATCTCTTCAGACATTCCGTGTAACCGCTCCCCAACCATTTCAAGGTTTGTTGGTCGTTGAGGATCTTGCGGCAATATCGATCCACCTCGTCAAAGCTTGCAACACATTGGTATACTGCAGCGGAGTAAGTGTGCATGCCGGCTCTGACATTCGGAGACGACCACGGAATCTTGCCAACCGATTTCGATCCGAGCGAATGTGAGAGCACCGCTTGTGCGCCAGAGCCCATGTTGCAATTGTCGGGTCACGATACTTGCGCCTTCGCGGTGGTTCCCAGGACAAAAGTTTCCATTCGATAGCCTGGGCCCCTGAACGCCCGACGAAGGGGGCTGCAGCCGTCCTGACCTTCTTGTGCCGACCCGCCAGCTCAAAGTCGCTGCCGTTCAGGACGTTGCCCCAAACATTCGACAGGCCCTGCTCGCAATGCATGACTGCGAACGGGAAGCCCACAGCCTCCCAGTTGCAGGAGAAACGCGCCCACCCACATGGGAAAAGGATTGCAACCGCAGGAGGCTTATCACAAACGAAGCACAGCGTGGGACGGTCCTGACCCAACAAGCGGACCTGCATTGGGTAATGTGGCGGAGGTCTCGTGCCGAACCCCAACATTGTTTCAGCTTTTCCCAAACGCGAGGGGGGGTGAGGCATGCCGCGGAGTAGTCGATCTTGGACATGTCGTCGTCCGTGACAGACGTGTGCCAGCGTGGGGCCACCGACAAACTTGACAAAGTTTCGATCCACTTGCCGGGCATTTATAGCCGAGATGTCAGAGTTTCAGCCACCGCCCAGAATCCAGTCATGGCCCAGAGGGTTCCACGTCGCAACCCTCTGTGCGATCGACCAAGGCATGGATAAGTTCTCACCCACGATGTTCATGCTGGCGACCGGGCACACGCTCACATATATGATACGTCCTGGGGCTCCCCAGTCGAAAAAGCTAGCCTCTGCGCGCACAGGATAGACGATAAGATCTCCGCCATGAGGCTTGGTGATCAGAATGTTCGTGAGGGCAGTAGCACTGCCACAGCACACTTGTTCGCCTGTGGACCCGACGCCTTGCAGGCCAAAGTTCGATCTGTGAAATTGTGGAAGCCGATGTCGCGCGCATTGATCTGACATGTTCCAAACCTGGACTCCACGTCCCTGGTCTCTAGAACGATGATAACTTTGGCCTGTCAAGAAATTGCAGTCTTCCAATGCCAGTAATTGCGTACTTGCACCGTCCCATGAGAGAATTGGAGCCGTTGCATTGGAGGTAGCCCTGGGATGCAGAAGACCAAGTGACAGCGTGGACTTTTCTACCTGAGGATTTGTCAAGAGCGTTCGCACTGATGACTAGAATTACACCGGAGAAGAGCCCCAATAAGTGGATTGCTTGACAATTAGTGATATGGATACTGAGATTGATTGTGAGATCGATAGTGGAAGCGATAGTGAGACCGATAGTTCGATTCAATGAGACCGATAGTGAAGTCGATTCAATGAGATCAATAGTGAGATCGCTCGTGAGATCGCTCTTGCGATCGATTGTGAGATCGATTGTGAGATCGATTGTGAGATCGATTGTGAGATCGATTGTGGTATCGATAGCGAGGTGGGTAATGAGATCGACGGTGAGACCTATCGATAAGAATGTCGACCAGGACCCAGGAACCCGGAAACCCCGCCGCCCACCGAAATCGGCCCAGAACCGGGAACCAGGGAGCCCGGAACTGGGAACCCGGGAACCCGGCCGCCTACCGAAATCGGCCCGGAATTTTTGCCAAATCGTTCAATATCCGCTATGACCCCTTCAGTGCAAGCACTGATTGGGGAATCATCAAAACCACACGTGTAACCGCTGCCCGTCGTTTTAGTGCGAAGTTTCTTGTACGCCTCGAGGTACGACGACTGGAACCTCTTGAAACGCTTCCAGATGGCATGAGCTAACACGTCTCTTGCAAGTTGTATGTTTGATCCACCCAGGGTAGCTCGCAGATCTACCTCGCCCAACTCTTCCATGCCCACATCATCCTCCTCACCAGCTGGTAAGTCAGCAGCAGGGAAGGAAGCCTGGGCGCCGCAAGAGGTCGGGCTTGAAGCTCCGGTGGCGCAGCGTAGCTTGGTGACCGTCTCCACCATCGCCTCGAGCCCTTTCGCGAGCCCTTCGCCAAGCCCAAATCTGGCAGCGACACGGCCCAGCTGATCCACAGACTTCAGGAGGGGAAAAAACACACAGACACAATTAATCGGCGATTCCCAGAAAGTATGGAAAAATATGGGAAGTGGGGGGGAAGACAAAAACCCAGAACATATGGGAAAAGATGGGGGATCCTTTTATTTGTGTGCATTTATTTGTATGTCCCAGTTCCCCTTCAAGACTGCGAAATCTTGCAGGAGGCCGTGAAAGGTGGGAGGCTTGGACGGCTCTGGCGGGCGCACCCGCGACATCGCCTCGCGCGTCGCCCCTCCGAGTCGGACCACCTCAGCCTGTCGCCTCGTTGCGCTGGGCATCCATCCTTTCGAGCTGCTCCTGCAGCGGTTTGACCTTGGTACTCCAGATTTCGTAATAAAGGGAGGGGGGTCTCATTTCGGGGGGGGTCTCTTCCAGGCTATCTTGGAGGGCCTGGGGGGGTCTGGGGACGATGTTTTGGAGGGTTCTCCCACGGGGGAGGTCTGAAATGGCTTGTCTTGGAGGGTCCAGACCCCCTCCCTTTTATTACGAAGTCTGGAGTACGCTGGGTCCCCACCGACTTGCGAACCGCCCTCTCATGTGCACAAGCCTGCTGGAGCCGAGAAGGCAAAGACCTCGCCCAATCCTCGATGGGGCGACCGTCGAGCAGTTCCCGCTCCAATGCTTCCGTATGCGACTTGCAGGAGCCTATAGGGCTTCCGCGTTCACGCCGGCCGAGAGAGAACACATGATGTTTCCGAGTTGCTCGATGCGTCCGCGCTTGCCCGCCATCTCGCTGTCGGCAGCGGGCGCGGTGGCCCACGGCGGAGCAGGTGAATTTGGACTGGCGGACTTGTCCAGCTTGAGCTGTTTGATCTGTTCCTCGAGCTTTGCGCACTTGGCCGTCTGGGTGCCTTGGGAGCTTCCGCTGGCCACCTTGGCGCGCTTGTGTCGCTTGAGCACCACGCTCTTGTGGAGTTGGCACTGGCGGCAGTACAGCATAGCTCTAGCGTTGAACCACCTCGCTCCAGTGACCGCGTGGACGCAAGCCTTGCAGTACCAGGGCTCCTCAGTGGCGGACCCACGACGAGGGGCCATTGCACCGGGAGAACCCACGTTCAGGTGAGCGTCGTGTCGAATGCTCAAGGCAGCAGCGCGGGGCTGCACCGCCCAGGCGAGTCCGTGGAGCAGGACGGATTGCCCACGGGAAGGGTTGCAGGGCGGACTGCGCCCCAGAAGTTGAACGTTGGCCACGGACTAGTGCTATCCATTTTGTTCACGGGGGACAGCAGTATTTTGAGCCAATGCGGCTGCAGAGAGGAGGAGGAGGAGGAGGAGGAGGAGGAGGAGGAGGAGGAGGAGGAGGAGGAGGAGGAGGAGGAGGAGGAGGAGGAGGAGGAGGAGGAGGAGGAGGAGGAGGAGGAGGAGGAGGAGGAGGAGGAGGAGGAGGAGGAGGAGGAGGAGGAGGAGGAGGAGGAGGAGGAGGAGGAGGAGGAGGAGGAGCGGAGGAGGAGGAGGAGGAGGAGGGAGGAGGAGGAGGAGGAGGAGGAGGAGGAGGAGGAGGAGGAGGAGGAGGAGGAGGAGGGAGGAGGAGGAGGAGGAGGAGGAGGAGGAGGAGGAGGAGGAGGAGGAGGAGGAGGAGGAGGAGGAGGAGGAGGAGGAGGAGGAGGAGGTGTGTAGTGAGGGTCGTGATGATCCGGGCCGTTTGAAGGCCTCTCGCACGCAGTCGAAAAGAGGGGGGCGACCAAACCTGGCACTAGGTAAGGGAAAGGCCCCCCCCGACGGAGCCCAAAGGCCCTGCCCCAGGCCACCAAGGCCAAGCCATCAAGGCCTAACAAGCGACATGCGAGAGAGAGACCCCCCCGCTCTCAGCTAACTAACAACAATTTCTGCAGCACTCGCCGGCCGATGAGCCGTCCAGCCCCCTCCACAGAGTCCAACAAATTGCAGTTGGAGCAGCACTTCACCCGCAGACTGTCACGCTGCCCCTCCGCAGCATGCTCCCCGTTGGAATCGACTCCGGGCGGCATGCGCCCCGGTGGAAGCGACTCCGGCCTGGGCCCGATGGCCGGCGAACAGTCCGCGCCGAGGCACTTGTGGAGCTCCAGGTTCAGGTCGGATCGCACCTCAGAGACCGATGCGTACCGAAGCCATTCCGCTCGCACACGAAGAGCATCGCGATTCGCAGACAAGTGCGTGCGCCCAGCCTCACCGTTGAGGGGAACGGGCTCCTGGGAGGAGGACGACGGCGAGCAAGAGGAGCTCCTCCTTCCCCTTCCCCCTCGCACCCGCGCGGTGGAGGTGCCAGGCGAATGCGTGCGGCGGCAGAGGCCGAAGGCGAAGGCGAAGCCGAAGCCTACACCGGCGCCGCAGCAGGCCTCTGCGCATCAGCAGCAGCAGGCATCTGCGCAGACGTCGGCGATGGGCCGCTCTGCGTCGGGCTGTCAGGGGGGTGGGTGTATATCGGGGGCGGAAAAGAGGGGGGTGATGACTAGGGGGGTGGATATCATGGCGGGGGCCATGATGTTTCCCAGATCTCATGGCGCCTCTTCTTGTTTCATTACGTTCCTGGCCCCCCCGCTGGGCCGCGCACATGCCGCCGGTCATGATTTGCACCCCCCCCTCTTGGACACCCCCCTCTTGGCCACTCCCGAGTATAGATCTTCGACGGTACGATTTTTTCAGCCCCGGCGCTTTTCCTCGGTCTCGGCCTCTGGGGCATGCCTATCGGGCCGCAGGACCATCAACAGAGGATGCGGGACGACAAGCTCTTCCAGGCGAGGGGTCCAGAACTCCAGGGCCGGGGATTGAAAAACACAGGTCGTCTGATGTCGACTGCACGTAAGAGTGACCCTTCGCCGGAGTGACCTTTGGTGCGGGCCCACCGGGGTCCATCGATCGCCGAACGCAACGCGATAGTAGCGTCTTGCGCGCTTGTGTTTGGGCCCCCAGCGGCCGCCTAAAAGCCGCGCACCAAAGGTCACTCTTACCCAGGGTCACTCCTGCGTGTAGTCGATGATGTCTGGGCATCGCCACTCGAGGACCGAGAGGCTGCTCGCCTTCGCTCTTGGCCTCCGGGGGGCCTCTCGGGTCGCAGGGGCCGGGCCCGCGGCGAGAAGTCAGAGCCAGCGCGCGCCCCCTGAGAGAGGTTGGCGTCGGCCAGGGGCCGCTGTGCGCCGGGCTCCAGGCTGGGTGCGAGGAGTTCTGGTGAGATGGGGTCGGGATCTGGATTGGGGTTAAGCCGGGCCTGTCCCCCTACAGGGGGATTTTCGACGAAAAATTAAAGATACCCCCAAAATAATTCCAAAAATAGTCGGGGGACTATTTTTCGAGTATTTTTTGACCTTCTCGGGGTATTTTGTTTATTTTTCGTCGAAGATCCCCCTGTAGGGGACACGCCCGACATAAGCTTAGGATCGGCGACAAGCGAGGGGGGGAAGTGAGAGGGATGAGGCCTTCGCAGAAGGCGGCGAAGGGCTGCTCTGGAGCCCTCTGGCCCTCTGAGAGGCGTTCTGAGTCTTCGGGGAAGGCTTAGACATAGAAAAGATCTCAGAAGGCCGGGGGACTTCTGAAGCCTTCTGAGAAGGCCCGTCCCTTCTCACTTCCCCCCCGGGGAGGACTGCAGAGGGTTGGAGTCGTGACATGATTGGGACCATGGTTTGGAGCAGGATCAGTGCAGGACAGGAAGAGGCGAGGAGTGCGACAGGATGGCGAAAGGATCGACCAGGATGGGAAAAGGCCGGGCAGGGCTTGGCAGGACACGACAGCGGAGCGGACTTGGTGACGATGGGCCACGCTATGGCAGGAGGGGCTTCGTTTAACCGACCGCTATCCCTATCCCCGTCCCTATCCAGACCCCCACCATCTCAGCACCCCAGTTGGGGATGTACCCGTCGAGACCCGATGGGAACGGCCTGTATCCCCATCTAAAAGGATAAATCGGCCAGTGGAGCCCAGGCCACGCCCATGGGGACAGTGGTTGGCTAAACGATGCTCAAGAGCGAGGGCGGGATGACAGAGCGAGGAGAGTTATCGGGGCAGAGCTCGTTAGGAGAGGCCAGGATCTGGCAGGAGGGGGTGGGCGAGGTCAGGATGGGATGACCGAGCGAGGAGAGAACGAGGACAACGATGACGACGAGCTCACCGTGGTCACCGCTGTGATCGCTGTCGTTGCCATCGTGGTTGTCTTAAGTCGGGCCTGTCTCTCTACATGGGGGAAGACTCAAGAATACTCAAACAATAGTCTGGGGACTATTATTTGAGTATGTTTTGACCATTTAGGGGGGCATGTTTTTTGAGTATGTCCTAATTCTTCGCCCAAGAGCCTCCTGTAGGGGGACAGGCCCGACCTAAGTGCCGTCGTGGCTGTCCTCGTGAAGCGCTGACCCGGTGGGCCACGGGCCGTGGCCCCGCAGAGGGGGAGGGGGGGAGGGCCAAGCTAGTTGCGCTCGCGTCATATCTGACGTCCTACCCCTCCCTCCCATCCCTTACCATGGCGCTGATTTTCTCTATCCGCGGACGCGTGTCGTAGCGGACCTGTGGCTCCGCGCGCGCGTGCGTAGTGGGTGGTGGTGCGCGTGCGTGCGTGCGTGCGTGTGTGCGTGGTTGTGGTGGTGGTGGTGGTGGTGGTCGTGGTGGTGGTGGGGGAGGGCAGAGGAAAGAGAACTGTGAACACACACACACACACACCGATGCTGGCCAGGCCCCTCCCGGGCCCAGGAGCGGCGCCTGCGCCCTCCTGCCCTGGCTGGGAAAGCACGTGCACCGCTCCTGGGCCCAGGAGGGGCCTGGCATCGCTCGGACGTGTGCATGTTTCCTTCGGCGAGGGCCCTCGAGGAGCATCCACTTGATCCTTTGGCAAAAAAAAGCCACGCACGAGACCGCAAAAAAAACACAGGGAATGGACGTCCGAGCGATGGCCAGTCCTGCCCTGGCCAGGAAAGCGTGTGCACCGATCCTGGGCCCAGGAGGGGCCTGGCCAGCCTCGGTGTGTGTGTGTGCACAGTGCTGCTCGCCCGGGAGGGGGGGGGCGGGGGGGCCTGCGCCGCCGGCCCCTGCCGCCGCCCCGAGCCCCGCCCTCGCCCTCGCACTGCAGTCCGGCGTGTGCCTCTCTGCAGGAGGCAGGCTCAAACAGGGTCGAAGACTGGTTTGGGGACGATCGGGTCGGGCGAAAGGGGGGGATTGGGAAAGGGGGGGTTACGAAATTTGCTGCATGCAGCTGGTTTCGGCCTCACCGAGGGGCCCATGCCTCGATACATAGCCGCCTCCGGCGCCGGGAGGCGCCGGGAAAATCAGCTACGTGAGCTGATTCTCAAACCCCCCTCTGCTATCCCCCCCTTTCGCCCGACCCGAGACGAGTTTGTGTCTGGTATCTTGGGGTAACTACTTACCCAGTTTTGATCTTGTGTAGTATCTTGTTTTGGCTTCTGTTCCGCTACCTCAGTGTTCTTGTATCAGCGGTTGACGCCTGCAGTCTGGCGTGTCCCTCTGCAGGAGGAAGATCCAAACATGGTCGAAGACTAGTTTTGGGGCGAGTTTTGTGTTTGGTATCTTGGGGTACTTACCCAGCTTGGGTGTTGTGTTGTATCTTGCTTTGGCGTTTGTCTAGTTGCCTCAGTGCTCTTGCTTGTGTTGTTTTGGCTTTCGTTTAGTATCTTAGGTATCTCTTCGGAGGTGGACAGACCTCCTACCCTGACGCGTCGATTAAGGAATCGGCCGTTTTCGGTTCGCGAGAAGGCGTCACGGCCCTTATGTTATATTTGTGGGTCCAGGTCTGTCGGTTCCGGTCCCAGGCCGTTATCACTAAGGGGAGGTTTGCTAAAGGGAGGTTTGTCCACCGCCGAAGACTCAAAAATGGGCCGAGATTGTTTTGGGGACGAGTTTTGTGTCTGGAATCTCGGGGTGCTCGTTGGATATTGTTGTTGGAGGAGGATCCAAACATGGTCAAAAATTGGTTTGGGGACGAGTTTTGTGTCTGGTATCTCGGGGTACTTGTCGGATATTGTTGTTGGAGGAGGACCCAAACATAGTCAAGACATCGGAGGTGAGTGGGTGAGATCGAAGTGGAACGGAGAGCCCCCCTACCGGGAAATCGATTTCGGTTTCGTGTTCGTGCGTGCCGTGCGTGCGGGCGAGGCGAAGCTGCGTGGGCGGGCGAGAGAAAGTCTCCTGTGGCTGAGGCGCGTCCGGACCAAATGTCTCCCTTCCGGGCGGCCGGGGGCCCGCGGTGTCCCGCCGGTGTCCCGCTGGTGTCTCCTGTGGCTGAGGCGCGGCCGGACCAAATGTCTCCCTTCCGGGCGGCCGGGGCCCCGCGGTGTCCCGCCGGTGTCCCGTCGGTGCCCCGTCGGTGTCCTGATGATGAGGATGAGGATGAGGATGAGGATGAGGATGATGATGATGATGATGATGATGATGATGATGTTGATGGTGATGATGGTGATGATGATGTTGATGTTTTACTTCGATGATCGGTAGTGAGATCGATAGTGAGGTCGAATGTGAGATCGATAGTGAGGTCGATGGTGATATCGATTGTGAGATCGAACGTGAGACCGAATGTCAGACCGATTGTGAGATCGATTGTGAGATCGATAGTGGTATCGATAGTGAGATCGATTGTGAGACCGAATGGGAGATCAAATGTGAGATCGATTGTGATATCGATAGTGAGATCGATAGCGAGACCGAATGCGAGATCGATTGTGGGATCTATTGTGAGATCGATAGTCAGATCGATTGTGAGATCGATCGATTGAGATTGATAATGAGATCGATAGTGAGTTCGATAGTGAGATCGATGGTGAGACCTTGTGAGATCGGTTGTGATATCGATAGTGAGTTCGATAGTGAGACCGAATGTAAGACCGATAACTAACGATATCGAAAGTGAGTTCGATAGTGAGATCGATAGTGAGACCGAATGCGAGATCGATTGCGAGATCGAGTGTGACATCCATAGTGAGATCGATAGTGAGACCGAATGTGAGATCGATAATGAGATTGATTGTGAGTTTGATAGCGGCATCGATAGTCGGATCGAATGTGAGATCGATTGTGAGATCGATAGTGATATCGATTGTGAGATCAATAGCGAGACCGATTGTGAGATCGATGGTGAGATCGATTGTGAGATCGATTGTGCGATCGACAATCAGATCGATCGTGAGATCGATCGATTGAGATCGATTGTGAGATCGGTAGTGAGTTCGATAGTGAGATCGATCGAGAGCGACGTTGGCCCCTCCCCCCCCCTCACCTCCTTATCACCCGAAGGGTGGTCGTATAGGTAGTCAAGAATTGGCTCGGGGACGAGTTGTGTCTGGTATCTCGGGGTATTGTTGTTGGAGATTGTTGTTGAACAGTGCTTGTTCTTCCTCCAACACCCCTCTGCGTTGCTACGCTCGGCATTGCGATCGGCTCGGCGTTGCGATCGGCCGTCGTTGCGTGTCTTATGTCAGCGGTTGACGCCTGCAGTCCGGCGTGTCCCTCTGCAGGAGGAAGATCCAAACATGGTCGAAGACTAGTTTGGGGACGAGTTTTGTTTAGTATCTTGGGGTACTTTACCTCGTTCCGGCTTTGTTTAGTATCTTGTGTTGGCTTTTGTCTAGTTGCCTCAGTGTTCTTGTTTGTGGTGGCTTGGCTTGTTTGTTTTGTATCTTGGGTATCTTTTCGGAGGTGGACAGACCTCCTACCCTGACACGTCGATTAAGGAATTGGCCATTTTCGGTTCGCGAGAGGGCATCGCGGGCCTTATTTTTGCGGGTCCAGGTCCGTCGGTTTCGGTCCCAGGCCGTTTTTACTAAGGGGAGGTCTACTAAAGAGAGGTTTGTCCACCGCCGATCTTTGTCAGGTTTGGGACGATTTCTGGTTGGATGTGTTTTTGAATAGTGCTTGTTTCTCCTTCAAAGTCCGCCTGTGGGGGCACGCGCCCGACCTCGGCCTGGCCAGGGAGTCGCGCGGCCTGCCCGGGGGGCCTCGTGGCCTCGGCTCCCGGGCGCGGCCGCGGCGGGCGGCCCCGTGCGGGGGAGCCAGGGAGGGGGGCAGGGAACTCCTCCTATCCTCCTCCTATCCTCCTCCTATCCTTCACCTATCCTCCTCCTCCTCCTCCTCCTCCTCCTCCTCCTCCTCCTCCCTCCTATCCTCCTCCTCTTCCTCCTCCTCCTCCTCTTCTCCTCCTCCTCCTCCTCCTCCTATCATCCTCCTCTCCTCCTCCTCCTCCTCCTCCTCCTCCTGCTCCTGCTCCTCCTCCTCCTCCTCCTCCTCCTCCTCCTCCTCCTCCCTCCTCCTCCTCCTCCTCCTCCTCCTCCTCCTCCCCCTCTTCCTCATCCGCCTTTTCCGGCGGGTGTACAGTCAAGACGCTGAACGCTGAAATAAGGAACAGTTTGGGTTCGGAAGGGGCTCGGTGTTCTGCAGGTTCCTCTGGTGCTGTTCCTCTTGCCCTCCTGGGGCACGGGGGCGCTTACAGGGCCAAGAAGGGGCTTCGTTCCTCATTTAGCGTTCCTTCTTTCAGCGGCCCGACTGTACACTCAGGAGGGCAACAAAAAGATCTGGGAAAATATGGGAAGTGGGGGGGAAGGCAAGAACACAGAAGATATAGGAAAATATGGGGAGTCGGTTCATCTGTGTCTGTTCATTTGTGTGTCCCAGGGCCCCTTCATACACGTAAGAGTGGCTTTTCTCCGGAGTGGCCTTGGGGTCGTGCCCGTGAGGTCCCGGGTCTGGCCATCCCGCTTCCCGCGTCAAGTCGCGCACCAAAGGTCGCTCTTGCACAGGGTAGCCGAAGTTTTTTTTCACTCGGAGCAGCGTTCGTTGTCAGCGTCACCGCGGTCGTTAGTTGTCTGTTTGACTCACAAGCTCGTCTGCCCGACAGCGGCTGCTGTCTATGCTGGACAGCATTTTCTGTTGGGTATCGTGCCCATTGGTTGTTGAGCATTTGTTGTTGGGCTTTCCCGTGCCCACCTCGAGCGTCCAAAACTGGGGGACAGCTGGAGATTAGCTCTCATCCTTGCCATGGTGGAAACTCAGCCACGCGCAGAGGAGGACAGGGGGAGGGGGGAAGGCTTCTTAGAAGCACCCCTGGTTCTTAGGAGCGCGCTGCCAAGAAACGGGTCCTGAGGGAAACGGGTCTTCAGGTTTTTCACCGTTTTCTGGCTCTGGAGCCCTCCACGGGCCCTGGGACTGTCAGAAATCGACTCAGGATGAAGAAGTCGTTCTGGGGGAAGGCCCCAGGGTCCAGGACCCGTTTTCCTCAGACTCTATTTCTTCCATGCTAAGATCCCTCGGCGATACAGGCGTGACCGGCGGGCGGTGGAGGGGGGGGGGCAGGGGAGGGGCTGGTGGAGGAAGTGAGGGGGCTGGTGGAGGGAGAGATGAGGCAGCCGGATCTTTTTTTTTTGTTTCATTTCCTGGCGAGAACGGGCATGACAGGGGCGGGGAAAGGATCAGGCAGGCCTCGAATCGAGATAAATTGGTCCAGAGCGTTCCGGAACGCTCTCAAAGCTATCTGGAACGCTCTGAGAAGGCCACGGCGCCCGAGATAACCGCAGGCCCCGGATGATAAATCATACCCCTCTCCTTCCCACCCCGGTCTTGATTATCTCCGGCCCTTTTATATTTCTGGGGGGCGGCGAGGCCGAATTTCATTCCCCCGGGGAAAGTTACGAATCGGAGTATTTTCTTGCGTTGTGACGTAACAGCATCACGAACGTGTGGCAGGGCCTTGGGATTATGACCACTCCAGCTTTTCCAAGTCACAACAGCGTGGCAGGGCCATCGGATTCTCATCTGCTCAGCCTTTCGAAGTCACGAGCGTGTGGCAGGGCCATGAATACGACCACGCCTACGAAAACGACTACGACTACGACTACCACTACGACCAAGAAGACGACTACGACTACGAAAACGACCCTCCTACTGCTACTACTACTACTACTACTACTACTACTACTACTACTACTACTACTACTACTACTACGACTACTTCTACTACTACTACTACTACTACTACTACCACTACTACTACTACTACTACTACTACTACTACTACTACTACTACTACTACGACTACGACTACGACCACGACTACGACTACGACTACTACGACTACTCGTAGAACGAGTACTACTACTACTACTACTACTACTACTACTACTGCTACTACTACTTCTACTACTACTACTACTACTACTACTACTACTACTACTACTATACTATTACTACTACTACTACTGCTACTACTACTACTGTTGTTACTACTACTACTACTACCACTAGTACTACGACTACTACTACTACTACTACTACTACTACTACTACTACTACTACTACTACAACTACAACTACTACTACTACTACTACTACTACTACTACTACTACGCTACTACTACTACTACTACTACTACTACTACTACTACTACTACTACCACTACTTCTACTACTACTACTACGACTACTACTAGTACTACTACTACTACTACTACTACTACTACTAGTACACTTACTATTACTAGTACTTCTGCGGCTACTACTTCTACGTCTATTATTTGTACTATCATTAATTCGCCTTACCATTATTACAACTATTATTATTACTACCACCACCTACTACTACTACTACTACTACGACTACTACTACTACTACTACTGCTCAACGTCCACTTCACAGTCGTACACCGTACATCCGTTCTTCCGTACATGCGACTCGCCGGGACAGAAAGTGTCTTATCCCCCGGAACCCTGGTTGTTATCAGCGCCAGGGATTATATCGTCAGTTATTGGGTTATTCTCGAGAGCCGCCGTGTTTCAGAGATTCTCCATTCATCCTCACCCGAATGTGTTCTCGTCTTGGCTTCGTCTTAGAGATGTTGTCGGTCACGTCATGATTCGCGCCAGCGCCGTCTGGGAATGCCTAATGATTCGGGTGTCGCTAGGAGTGCGCCTGCCCCACGGTGCCCCGCAGAGTTCCAAGGAGGCCCCCACGGCCTCCACAGCACCCCTTCACGAGGCCCACCCAGAGGGCTCCAAGAGCTCCAAAACGCAGCGAAAAGCTGGGGGCACCTTGGGCCATGGGCGCTTTGAGCAACCCCCGAAGGTATGGTTCGTTCCAAGACGGCGCTTGCGCGAGTCGTGACGTTGCCGGAATGGGGGGAGGGGGCCGGCGCGGCCCCTCGCGCGCGTGATCGCGAGCTCTCAAAAAATAAGCCACACTCAGAGGAGGTCAAACGACGCGAAGATCGGGACAAAATCGGATCGGGATAACTCGAAATCTCTAAGAATCGGCGGGTTTGGAGGATGTATTGGTTCACACTCAGAGGAGGAAAAGGTACCCATACAGAGCCCCGAATTATCAGGGGTAACTCAGGTCAGGGCTAACTCGGGTTCGTTTTTCGGGAGTCCGAACCCGAGTTATCCCGGACCCGAGTTACCCCGGATGTTTCGGGCGTCCAGAGCCCCGAATCAGCAGGGGTAACTCGGGCGCCCAAGAAAAGGTACCCATACCGTTACCTTTCCCTCGTTCTCCTTTTTGGGGCCGCCTGGGAGGCCCTCGTCGCCACCGTTGGGTTCGCCTCGCAATTCCGGTGAGAACGTACCTCCTGTCTCCCCAACACGGGGGTCCATTCGAAAACGGCGCCCACGTGGACTCGAAAGAGAAGCATTGGCACAAACACAAACTTTCTGAGGTTCGCGGGGTTGCTTGAATCTTCGCTGGGACCCCTGTGGGGCCTTCGAAAGTGTATATTAAGTCAGTTGCTTTTCATCGCTGCGCGGGGGGCCATCATCAAACGGCGCCCACGCGGATGGAATCATGATCTAGCCCTCCCCCCAGTGGGCCGCCCCTGGGCGATACGTCGCAGGCTCTTGCCTGCTGGATAGACGAAAATCACTGCACTGGTGAGTGGTGGGTGGAATGGGTGGATGTCGTTTGGCGTGAGCGCACCTCGCCTGCCCCTGCCCCTCTCCTCGATCCTCCACATCCTCGTCACTCCTTGGTCTCTCTGGATCCCCCCGAGGGAAAAGGAGGAGGAGGAGAAAGGGGGGAAAGGAGGACGAGGAGGACGAGGAGGAGGAGTCCTTCGAAATTCTGTCGCTTCTTCTTCTTCTTCTTCTTCTTCTTACCTTGTATCCTGGTATTTTCCGTGACCCCACCCAACGCAGGCAGGGAAATGCCAGGAGGAGGACCATCGAGCGCATCGGAGCATTGCTCGGCACTGTCCGCAGCTCGAAGCTCGAAGGAGAACGAGGGTTCCACCCGAGGGAGGAGGAGAAGGAGTCTGGAGGAGTTAGAGGGAGCTGCCCATCGATAGTCCCGAGGGAGGCGGCAGAGGAGGAGGAGGAGGAGGAGGAGGCCAGGGAGGCCAGAGAAAGAGGCAAGATGATAATGATGCTGCTGATGGTGGTGATAATGATGATGACGATGCTGATGATGACGATGATGGTGAAGATCATGATGATGATGATGCTGATGACGATGCCGATGATAGCGATGCTGGTGATACTGGTGCTGTTGATGATGGTGATGCTGATGATGGTGATGCTGGTGATGGTGATGGTGATGATGAGTAGGAGGTTGAGGATGATGCTGAGGATGCTGTTGCTGATGCTTATGCTGATGCTCATGATGCTGTTGTTGCTGTGCTGTTGATGCTGCTGATGCGGCTGATGCTGCTGTTGATGATGATGCTGCTGATGATGCTGATGATGATGATGCTGATGATGATGATGATGCTGATGATGATAATGATAAAGATGGTGATGGTGATGATGATGATGCTGAGGATGCTGAGGATGCTGAGGATGCTGATGCTGATGATGCGTGTGGTGATGGTGTTGGTGGGGATGATGATGATGATGATGATGATGATGATGATGATGATGATGATGATGATGATGACGATGACGATGACGATGATGATGATGATGATGATGATGATGATGATGATGATGATGATGATGATGATGATGATGCTGATGCTGATGCTGATGCTGATGCTGATGATTATGATGCTGATGCTGATGCTGATGCTGATGATGCTGATGCTGATGCTGATGCTGATGCTGAGGAGGAGGAGGAGGAGGAGAATGAGGATGCGGATGAGGAGGAGGAGGAGAGGAGGAGGGAGGAGGAGGAGGAGGAGGAGGAGGAGGAAGCGATGGAGGCGACGGAGGAGGAGGAGGAGGAGCTCTCGGGGCTGGAGATGCCCCGCCCAGCTTCGCGGCAGCGGGCGCCGGCGGCCCTTCTCTCTGCGGCTGCGCGCGCGCCCGCAGGCGACTGGCCGAAGGAAGCAGAAGAAGCGCTCCCCTGCGAGGACGCCGCCCTCGGGCGGGCCTTCGGCGGCGGCCTTCGGCGGCGGCCTTCGGCGGCGGCCTTTGAAGGGGCCCCAGGACACACAAATAAATACACAAATAAAATGATTCCCCATAGTTTCCCATATTTTCTAGGTTTCTGTCTTCCCCCCACTTCCCATATTTTCCCATATTTTCTGGGGAATCGACGATTCATTGTGTCTGTGTGTTTTTTTCCCTCCTGAGCCTTGGGCGGCGGCCTTCGGGCGGCGGCCTTCGGGCGGCGGCCTTCGGCAGCGGCCTTCGGCGGCGGCCTTCGGGCGGCGGCCTTCGGCGGCGGCCTTCGGCGGCCTTCGGCGGCGGCCTTCGGGCGGCGGCCTTCGGCGGCGGCGGCCTTCGGCGGCGGCGGCCTTCGGCGGCGGCGGCCTTCGGGCGGCGGCGGCCTTCGGGCGGCGGCCTTATCGGGGGCCTCGGGCAGGCCGTGGGCGGCCTCTGCTGGCCCTCGAGGCTCGAGGAGCTGGGGAGCTCCTTGAGCGCCAGCGCGGCGACGAAGCGTCCTCCTCCTCCTCCTCCTCCTCCTCCTCCTCCTCCTCCTCCTCCCGAAGGCCTCTTGATTGGCTTCGTAGCGCGGCCGCATCGTAGAGATTCACTGCTGGGGTCCTCGGTTGAGAAGGCTTCGGGCGGCGCGCAGGCAACCTCCCAGCGTGGTCCCGGTTGGCCTCGGCAGGCCCCCCGAGTAGCTTCGGCTGGCTTCAACAGGCCCCGCGAGTCCCTCGAGTACAGTCCGGGGCGATTCAACACCCTGGCGCCGCCTCTGGCGGCGCCCCTGGGGCGCTCCGCGCCCCAGGGCTGGGGTGTTCAGACAGCCCTGGACTACTCGTGGGGCCTGTTGAGGCCAGCCGAGACTACCTGAGGGGTCTGTTTGTGCGCTAACCGACGCTTGGGCTCCACCGCTGAAATTTGACTGCCACCGCCGCTGATCCCCTTGTTCCTGGTACGGGGTTTCTGTTGGCGGATCCAACACAGAAGTTAAGATCACACTTGCGTATTGGAACAGATGTTGCACGCCATCGTTTTCCGTTGCGATTGGGCCGTGGATGCAGGTCAGGTCGACGTTGTCGCACGAGGAAGCGAGAGCAACAACTTGGTGTTGCAAACGGTGACGATGGCACAATATGCAGCACATGGATTTAATCCTATGTGTTCGCGCTTTTCGTTGAGGCTCCTTGGCCCCGTCTCCCGAGCCACCCGCTTGAGGGTTCAGACCAGGGTCGGGGTGTGCATATTACGGCATTGCGGGCACCGTGGCGGGGGTTCGCGGGCCATCGCCGCTTGTGTTTTTTTTGGTCGCAGTAGTGGATGTGGACATTTCTTGAGGGGGCTCCCTTAGTTTTAAATCATATACACTTCAGGCTGCTGGGTGGGGTCGCTTGTGAGAACTCGCGCTCAGGCCTGGCGTTCTGACTCGTTGGGCGGCCCCTCAAATGGTCCGCGGCGTCGCGGGCGTGGGGCAGATGCTATCGCGGCACACCCATGGCCCATGGCAAAAAGAGGCCGTTCGAAGGCTCTGCCGAGGTCGTCAGGTTCGGCGACTCCGAACAGCAGCGGTCATGGTGCACTCAGGCATGCCACCCCGTTGCAGGGGCCTCCGCTTGGAATTTGGACGATGGTGCTCTTGCTCGGCCACGTCTTGCTGGCCCTGTGGCCTAACCGTTCCGGCCGCCTCGCACATCCATGCCATGGAGACAATCAGCCCGGCTGCTCGGCGGGCTTTCGAGGGGAAGTCCCCGCCAGCACCGGATATGGTTATATATCGTATATATGTGTGTATATATATATTCACATATACACTAGCAACTGTAAGCATAGACATAAACATTTATACTTATATTATGCATATACATAAGCATATATTTATAAATAGTGTACATATAAGCATAGGCATAAACATCTACATATGTACAAGCAGTGCTGGTACAGGGGCATTTCCACTTCTGCAGTCCTCGACCTCGCCTGTGTGCGGCAGCTCGCGACGTGGGGCCACAGCCTGTGAGGGCCTTGGGCACCAGAGGCCGGGCGAGAGAGCACGCCGCCGGCGCGCGAGGCAAAGGCCCCGACGCCCGGGCATGTCCGGAGCCAGCAAAAAACGCACGCGTGCACGAGGTTTCTCGGGAGGAGGGAAGAATCACATGGACACGATCAATCGTCGACTCTTCCAGGAAATCATGGGACAAGATGGGCCGTGTGGGAGGGGGAGACAGGAAGCCCAGAAGATACGGGCAAAGATGGGGGAATCCTTGTGATTTGTGTGTATCTACCTGTGTGTCCGAGGGCCCCCATCAAAAACGCACGTGGCACGAGACGTCATGGATTTCGAAAGCACGCGTTGCGCGAGCGCTCCCAACGCGAGGCTGGTCTCCTGGACTGGGGCCGCATTCGTGCACGCGGTTGTGCGCGCGCGCGTCTGTTGTAGGCGTTTGGGATATCGAGACGCTCTCGCGCCCCTTCCTTTTCCCCTATGCAGGGGGGCGGTGGTGACCGCGCGGTTTTCGGGCGCGGGTCGCTCTCCGAGGAACGTTCGGGCGGCTGGGGCCTCCGAGGTTCCCCGACCGCGCGGTGACGGATTGCGGGCTGAGGCTGCAGTGCGTTTCCAGGTCACCGCGCGGTATGTTACCGCACCGCTTGAATCGAGAAAGCATATGCGAGGATTGTTGTTTCACCGGCGCGGGGCCCCTTTGGCAGCGCTTCCAGCGCCGTCCGTAGCGCGTTCCGCGCGCCGGAGAGGAGGGACCAGCGCCGATTCAATGAATCCGCGCGGACTGTTGACAAATGATGTGCGTGTCGTTTTTTTTTTTTTCTTTGGGCCCCCAACGCAGGAGGAACAACAACAACGGGAAATATGGCAGATAGAGGGGAAGACGGAATTCCAGGAAATATGCAAGACGTAATTGGAATCTAGCGTTTGTTTGTAGATTCGTTCGAGTGTCCCGGGGCTTCTTCAAACATTGTCTCTATGCCGTTTTGCATTCCTCCGCTCAGGACCCATCTTTGGGTGGGCCCAGGAGGCTTCTGGCGGGGGAGGGCCCCCCGCAGCGGCGGCGCCGCCAGGAAGCGCAGCAGAGAGGGGGCGAGGCGCTCCCGCTCGGCGAGCGCCGGGAAGAGCTCCAGCCCCGAGAAGGCCCGCGGGTGCTGGCTGGCGACCCAGATTCAGAGGAACGCAAACATGGATCAAGGGGGCGTGGACTAGCGACGGGTCCCCTTCCAGTCGGAAGTCGCGGATTTCCGCCGCCGAGCGAGGCGGCACTGCCCACATGTCGGGGAGGGCACCTCCCCCGATCCATGTTTGCGCGCCCCCGACAGACCCCCTCGAGCCATGACAAAATCACGACGGAAGGTTGTGCACGATTTTCGGTCTCGGGGGGGCCGGGGCTGTCAAAGAACGACTTCAGGAGGAAAAGCCGGTGTTGGGGAATGGGTCCAGGCCTCTGGGGGGCGGCGCTTGCGACTTGGAAATCTGGTGCGATTGGACCCCTGAAGTGTTGCCGAACCGATTTCGAGCTGCCGTTGTCTCAACTTGCCCTGATCCGGCATTCGCCCCCCCGCCCGACGCCGCTGATCGGGTTGTGTCAAAGAAGGGGGTGGGGACCGTTTCGTCGTCGAAGGGGCAGGGGAGGAGGAAACGTACGTTGGCTCTTGCAGATGATCTCGCCTCGGGATGACTTCCACCCGCTGCGCCTCCGGTGCCCGGATCGTCCCCGAGCGGCTGCCGGAGGCTTGGGTTATGCCCCCAAAGCCGTTCTCCAAGGAGGAGATGGGGCCCCGAGGAGAGCGGGTCCTCTGGTTTTTCGCCGTCGCCGGGCTCCTGGGGCCCTCCCAGGTCTTCGGGACAGACCGAAAATTGACGGTTCAATGCTTCTCCGAATGCGCTTCGGCGGGGCCGTCACGGCCAGCAGAAAAAGATATGCCTCAAAAGGCTCCCTCTTCAAAGTTTGAACCCCTGGATTCTGCATCCGGCGGCGGCGAGAACCCATGCTCGCGGTGGCGCGCCCCAAGCGCCGCAACCCAGACTTCGCCCTCCCGACGAAGCGACGACACCCTGGTGGTCTTTGGGGAAGGCCCTCGGGTCCATGATCAGTTCTCCCAGGACTCGCTTTCTTCATGCTGGCCCCTCGGCGGTTGCAACCCCAGATCTCCGACGACAGCTCCCAGGACCCGCTTTCTTCATGCTGCCCCTCGGCGGTTGCAACCCCAGATCTCCGACGACAGGTTCGTGTTGTGCTTCATTCAAGGAAAGACACGCGCTGTTCCTCGATCTCGGCCTCTCTGGGGCCATCGGGCATTCATGCCTGATGTTAAGGCGGGCCTGTCCCTCCACGGGGGGAAATATTCATAATCAAAGACAGTCGAAAAATAGTATGGGGACGATTTTTGTTTTACCATTTTTGAATACTTTTTGAGTACCCGTATAATCCTGAAGTCTTTCCAAACTGAAAGAAATTGAGTACTTTGAGTACTTCTGGGGAATTGGGGGGGTATTTTCATTTTTCGTCCAAAATCCGCCTGTAGGGGGACGTGCCCGACCTGAGCCTGATGGCCCCGGCACAAGCTTTCATCTCCGGGACGCGAACCTCTTCACGGGGGGGGAAGTCGGGGTCTCCTGGGGGCCCCGCAGGGAGCGAGTCTCCTCGCCCGAAGGCCTTGAGGCAGGGGCGGGCGCTGCACGCCGCGCTCTGATGGAGCCTCGCCGCAGACGTGGGCGGTCGGAGCCCCTGGGCACTCCGAATGTCACGATGCAAAGCAAGGGCGCCCTCGAGGGCGCTAAGTTACTCGCGCTTCGCGGCTCGGCTCCGAGTCCTCCTCGTCCTCCTCTTCTCCTTTGGAAGGCGGCGCGAGGGCGCGAAGTTGTGAGCCCCTTGCAAAGGTGTGGCCCGATTTTGGGTGGGGGGTCTGAATTGAACTGTCCTGGAGGGTCCCCGGGGGGTCTGGGCAAGAGGCCGCCCCTTCGTGGCGGTTCTGGAGCGTCGAGGAGGGGGCGAGGGAGGATGATCGAGGCTCGGGGAGCGTCGAGGAGCGGCTCGCCGCCGAGCAGGTCTTCACCGGGTCGTCGACGCCGTCGCCGTCGTCGTCGTCGTCGCCGTTTGCAGTGGTCGTGGTCGTGGTCGTGGTCGTGGTCGTGGTCGTGGTCGTGGTCGTGGTCGTGGTCGTGGTCGTGGTCGTGGGGGGTCGAGGAGGGAGGAGGCAGGTGCGGGATGGAGGAGGATTGAGGCGCGCAGAGGGGTCGAGGGTCGAGGAGGCGGCTCGGGGAAAGGGCGGAGGGCCCAGAAGGCAACAAGCGCATGATAAGAGAGCCGCCGTCGGTCTCGGCTGGCCCTCCTCCGGGAGGAGCAGTGCGACCAGGGGCGGTGGCGCGTCTTCTGCCTCCGCTCCTGCGGAGGAAGGGGCAGAGGTGGTACCGCCACGGCCTGCAGGCCACCTCTCGGGCATGGCCAGGACCCCAGGTGAGGGGACGCCGGTCAGTGGTAGGGCCACAGAGCTTTTGAATTGGCCAGAATCACTAAACCAGGTTTGCCATGGCTGGTGTGTTTTCGGGTGTCGGCGGTTCTGGATCGTGGAGAATGGGACGGGGGGGCGCCCCCGGTACAGATCACTAAAGCAGGTTCCACTAAGCCCAGTTCTGCTTACCAGCCTGGAACATATCCCTATCCCTATGCTGGGCACCTCCTCATCACGATGCCAATCTTAGGGATCCCCTTATTTTTTGAGGGCGGATCCCTAAGATTGTCACCGCCTTTTGGCGTGTCAATCTTAGGGATACGGATACGTTCGAGGCTGGTAATCTGCCAACGCCCGAGAGGAGCAGGGGGGAGGGATCGGGGAGGGAGACGTCGAGGAGCGAGGCGAGCGGGCGAGGGCCGATGGGGGCCGGCAGCTGGGCAGGCAGGAGGGGCATCCTGGCTTCGGATCGAGGAGGCGAGGAATCGAGGAGGAGGATCGAGAATCGAGGAGGATCGAGGGCTTCGAGGAGGAGGAGGAGGATCGAGAATCGAGAGGAGGATCGAGAATCGAGGAGGATCGAGAATCGAGGAGGATCGAGGGCCGAGGAGGATCGAGAATCGAGGAGGAATCGAGGAGGATCAAGAATCGAGGAGAATCGAGGAGGATCGAGGGCTTCGGGGACGGCCCCTGGAGGTTCTTGGACGCGGGTCGAACATCTGGCCAGGACGGACCCCTGGAGGTATCGGGGGGAGATTTCGAGCGGCTGTCGGCTTCCAGCAGCAGCAGGGAGCAGCAGCAGTGTGGGAATGGGGCGTGAGACAGGGGCAACGGTAGGGGGGGTGCCAAGACCCCCTCCCCGCCCGCAAGCCGTCTCGCTCACTCCCACCCGCCCTCCCAACACATACGTAGCACCCGAGTCTGGCCCGAACCTCAGCATATTCAGCAGTCGTCTTTGGATGGGCAGCTACTGGGGGCCAATCCGCCGCCGCCGCCGCCGCGCCTCCGCCGCCGCCGCCGCCGCCGCCGCCGCCGCGCCGCCGCTGCCCGCCGCCCCCCCTGCCAAATCGCCGCCGCAGCCGCTGCCGCCACCGCCGCCGCCGCCGCAGCCGCCCGCCGCCGCCGCCCCCCGCCGACGCCGCCGCCGCCGCCGCCGCCCGCCGCAGCCGCCCCGCCGCCGCCCCCGCCGCCGCCGCCGCCGCCGCCGCCCCCGCCGCCGCCGCCCCCCCCCCGCTGCCAAACCGCCGCGGCAGCCGCTGCCGCCGCCGCAGCCGCTGCCGCCACCGCCGCCGCTGCCGCCGCAGCCGCCGTCGCCGCCCCCGCCGCCGCCGCCGCCGCAGCAGCCGCCGCAGCCGCCGCCGCCGCCGCCGCTGCCCGCCGCCATCGGGTTGGGTGCGCATGTTCCGAATTTGGTGGCAGAGTGTGTTTTGTATTGTTTTTTTACAAGGGATGGTGGAGGGGGTGTCATGGACTCGGGTTGGCCCCCAGTCGCCTGGGGGAGGGGGTGTATATTAATAGGGCACAGTGATTCAGGGGGGGGGCGCATCGACCCCTCATCGTGCACTCATCGCCGATAAGGGGACAGGGGGCCGATGGCGAACCCCGCCCAGGGATGTGCGGTCTCGCTATCGGGGGGCCCATCGCCGCCTATCAGCGACGTATCGCCGATGGCAGGTCGATGTTCCCCCCTCATTTTGGGAGTGGTCCAGGAGGTTCTCGCCGCCACAGCTGGACTCAGGTCGAAAGTCCTGGCCAGCAGCAGCAGGATGGGGAGGGGAGCGAGGGGAAGGGCGGGAGCGGGAGGCGGAGGCGGAGGAGGGGCGTGGCGCAGGAGGACGACGGAAGTTGTTGGCGTTGACAATACGTCGACGACGACTGCGGCGACGACGGCATGCCGACGACGGCAATGGCCGACACGACGGAGACGACTACGGCGACGTTTGCGGCGATGGCAATTCCGACAGCGATACGGCGAACAACGGCGGACGGCGCAACGACGACGGCGACGGTGTCGGCATGCGGCGACATGGCGACGAGAGGGCACCAGCGCGGCCCCCCTTTGCGCGAGGCCGCCAGTCGGGGTCGAAGCCGCTCGCGCTCCCCGAAGGCGCCCTGGACCCCGCGTGCGCCTCGGGGCGCGCCGGCGTGTTGGCCGCCCCTCCCGGTCGACGGGGCTTCAGATTCGGGGGCCGAGGTTTTCAGGCGTGGTCGTGCTTCCTGGAGGCGTTCTAGCTTCGGGATGCCGTCCACAACATGACATACAGGGATACACACATCTATGTATATACATATGTATATATACACATACATACATATAGATACCAACGTACCTACCTACCTACCTACATGCATGCATCTACATCTACATCTACATCTACATCTACATCTACATCTACATCTACATCTACATCTACATCTACATCTACATCTACATACATACATACGCCAGTGTCTATCAAGGGCGGCGGAGACAGCGCGAGCGAAGGAGCCAGCGAGGGGGGCAGCGCGGAGGCCGTGCGTCGCGAGATGGCCTCGGCCGCCGGGCGTCTGCTGCCTCGCGCTGCCAGTTTACGTAGCCTTCAGTCGGGCCTGTCCCTCTACAGGGGGGATATTCAAGAATAGTCACAACATAGTCTGGGGACAACTTATTTTTAAGTATGTTTGAGCATGTTTGGGGCATTCTTTTCCGTATTTTTTGCTTCTCGTCCCAAAATCGGCCTGTAGGGGGACAGGCCCGATTTAAGCTTAGCCGTCCCCCGACGTGATCTATGTTCCACAGGTCTCACCACCTACCAAACCACCCCAACCCAGCCCGAAGGCCTCAATCTGCCCTCCACTTCCAGTGGGGGGGGGTCGGGGAACATTCTGGAAAAAAACACCTGGAATCCGTACCCCCCCCCCCCAAACCCGAAATTCGGGTCAGATTCGGGTCTTCGGGTTGGGTTGGGGTGGGCTGGTAGGTAGTCATCCCACATGCCGGTTCCTACCACGCCCTGGCGTTTTGTGGGCCCACAAGACAATTACAGTGCAGGCGCATTTATATGTTGTGCAGGTTCCATGGGATGCGGTCGCGTGGCACGATTCACAGGACAACAGCAAAAGGACGAGGAACGAGCGCCAAGGCTTGAGGAGGATATGGGGGCGGGAACGAAGGGCAGGACAAAAACGCGCGGGGTGCCTACCCTTCAGCGCGGCAGCACCAGAGGGAAGGTAGCAGGGGGCAGAGGGCGACGACGAAAGTGACGGGAGGAGACCGAAGAGTGTTGTCCTTGTTGGCCGTGCGCTCGAGATGCAGCGTTGCCTGCGCCATGTCGCCGCGGCGCTATGATTAAAGCTTCTTATAGTTCGTGCAAGAAGCGAGCGAGCCCTAGCTCGCCCGCCAGTTCCCCTGCTTCCCTCACGCATTTTCCAGAGCGGGAGCTAGACGCTCGAAGACGTGCCGCCAGGTCTGCGGGCGGTCCGCGACGGCGCCCCGCTAGATCCCCCTGCGGCCCCCGAGAGTGGTGACAGTCTCGCAGCTCGCAGCCCCCCAGGGATAGCGAGGTCTAGTCTGCGTCTGGGTGGTGCTTCGCCCCGGTGAACCCGCAGCAACCCTCGAAACTGGCGACAATTTCGCGGATCGCCGCCTCCCAGAGATGGCGAGGTCTAATCTGGGCCTGGTGGTGCCTCAGTCCGCCGAGCCCCACAGAAGGCTTTGAAAGTGGCGACAGTACCGCACATCGCAGCCCCCAGGGATGGCGAGGTCGAATCTGAGCCTGGGTTGTGCCTCGCTCCGGTGAACCCCCAGCAACCCTCGAAAATGGCGATCGCTTCGCCGACCGCAGCCCCCCAGGAATGGCGAAGTCGAATCTGAGTCAGGGCGCGGGTCAGCTGAACCCCCAGCAGCCCTCGAAAATGATGATAGTTTCGCAGAATGCAGCCCGCCAGGAATGGCGAGGTCGAATCTGAGTCATGGTGGTGCCTTGTTCCACTGGGCCCCCCAGCGGATTTCTAAACTGGCGACAATTTCGCAGATCGCAGCCCCCCAGGGAGGGCGAGGTCGAATCGAAGTCCGGGTGGTCTTCACTCCGTTCGACCCCCCAACAGCCGTGGAAAGTGGCAGCCATCTCGTACACCGCAGCACCCGAGGGACGGCGAGCTCTGATGTGAGTCTGCGGCGGGTACCCACTATGCGGGTCCCTCGGCGAATTCCAGATGATGCGCCAGCTCGCAGTTCGCACCCCCCCAGGAATGGCGAGATCAAATCTGAATCCGCGGCGGGTGCCCGATATGCTGCCACCCCAGCAAACGCTCGAACGTGGCGACGTTCGCAAACCGGAGCCCCCAGGGATGGCGAGGTCTAGTGTGAGCCCGCGGCGGGGACCTGCTATGTTGGGCCCCCTCGCACCCCTCGAGACAGGCGACCGTTTCGCAGACCGCACTCCCCCAGAGATGGAGAAGTGTAATTTGGGCCTGCGGCGGGAACCAACTACGTTGGTCCCCCCGGCGGCCCTCGAGAGTGGCGACATTTCCACACATCGCAGCCCCCCAGGATTGGCGAGGTCTAGTTTGAGCCTGCGGCGGGTACACATTATGCTGGTCCCCCCAGCAACCCTCGAGAGTGGCGACAGTGCCACACATCGCAGCCCCCCAGGGATGGCAAGGTCTAGTCTGAATCTGCGGCGGGTACCCACTACGTTGGTCTCCCCACCAAACCTCGTAAGTGGCGACCGTTTCGCAGATCGTGCCCCCCCCCCCCTCCCCGTGATGGCGAGGTCTAGTGTGAGTCTGCGGCGGGTGCCCACTATGTTGTTCCCAAGGGCCCCCAGCAACCTTCGAAAGTGGCTACAGTTTCGCAGATCACAGCTCCCAAGGCATGCCAACTTCACAGATCGCATGCCCCACAAGCAAGCCACCAGGCGCACAGGAGAGGAGAGGAAAAGGGAGGCGGGGAGGAGGAGGAAGGACGGAAAGACGGAGACCGCAGTGCCATACGTATTCAAAACGAGAACCCAACGCAGGGGGGGTGGGAACAAAAACGGTTTCTCATTATTTGTTGGTTCGTACCTTCTTGAGGACCGCCGAAGAGCTCCAGAGAGATCTCTGGGGAGCTCCCCCATGTTCAAATGTAAGTGTTCCTCGACGTCCCCGTCAGGCACGGGAAGGAGGTGGGGGAGGGAGAAAGCACGCAGAACGGATGACGGATCCAGCGGGGGCAGGGGCGGAACGACAGAACCGGCGACGATGACGACCCCCCGACCTACCCCAGTTTTCGTCTGGGTAGGGAGCCCGCGGCGGGTCGAGCCGTGACCTCGGGAAGCGACCTGGAGGCCCAGAGAGGCCCCACAGCGTCAACCAACCTCGGATCCGGGAGCGGCGACGACGACGACGGCAGGTACGACAGCGACGACGACCACCACGGCGGCGGCGCCGACGGCGCAGACCCCTCACGCGGACGCCGACGCCGACGCCGACGCCGACGACGACGCCGACGACGACGCCGACCACGACGACGATCACGATCACGGCCACGGCCACGGCCACGACCACGGCCAAGACCGCCACGAGGACAACCACGACGGCCACGACGACGACCACGACGACGACGACGACGACGACGACGACGACGACGACCACGACGACGACGACGACGACGACGACGACGACGGCGATGGCCGTCGCGGCGGTTGCCGGCTATAACGGCCGGGCGGTGGGCTTCGGCAGTCAGGAGCGGCCGTCGAAAGAGCGGGCCCCGAAGCAGGAGCTCAGCGGGGCCGCCGCTCACCGTCGCCGTCGTTGCCTCCGCGGCCGTCGCCTCGGGGGATCGGGTTGGACGAACGGGGGGTGGATTCTAGGTTTTTGGACGTATTCGTGGGTTGCGATCGTCGTAGTCGCCGTCGCTGCCGCAGCCCCGGAGGATAATTTCGCATGCCCAGATCTCCAACGATCTCATGTTTTCAATCCAGGTGTGGTTTGCTGATTTCGGTCTCGCGGGGGCGCCGTCGCCGCCATCGTTGCCGCCGCCCCAGGGGATTGGGAAAGGCAGGGGCGTGCAGAGGGGGGTGAGGACTCGGGCGGGAGGGGGGATATCAGGGCAGCGGCGATGACACCTCGCTGGTTGTAAGGTCCCCCTCTTCTTCTTATTATTCATTTTGATCTTCTTCTGCTTCTTCTTCTTCTTCTTCTTATTCATCTTCTTCTTCTTTGAAGCGTCCCCCTTGACCCCCCTCCGTCTGCGCACCTGCCTCGGGCCACGATGCGCAGCCCACCCCTCTCTGACAGGGAACCGTCAGAGGTTTGCTGCCGTGTTCGTCGCTTGCCGGCGGGTTTCCGTCCTCGGGATTTTTTCCAGCCGTTGCGCCTCGCCGAGAGCGTTTTCCCGGGTGCTTGGATCGTCCCGCATGGCCACCAGAGAGCCGAGTCATGACCCTGAATTAGGGGGCGTGGATGGGGCCTTAGGATCGCGCCGCATCGCCGATGCATTGGCAATGCGGCGCGATGTGGACCACGCCGACGGCAATGATGCATCGCCGACCTCGCCGATGCATCGGTGATGCATTGGAGATACAGTCGGCCTTGATTGGTAGGTCGGCCCTGCTAAGTCCAGGGTGCCCTTGAGCCCTGTCTTTCGAGACCCGTGCCCTTGGCGTTCCTGTGGCAACGTGGCCCTCGGAAGGCTCTTGTGTCCTCTCGCGTGTCCTCGCCAACCAAGCCCCACTGTATGGCGCGATCCTCGGATCCCATCTGGGAGGCCTCCAATCAGGAGAGAGAAAACAACACACAGACACAATTCATCGTCGATTCCCTCGAAAATATGGGAAACTATGGGAAGTGGTGGGGAAGACAAAAAACCTAGAGAAAATGGGAAAAGATTGGGAATCCTGTCATGTGTGTCTATTTATTTGTGTGTCCCAGGGCCCCTTCATCCAGGAGGGGAGGGGGTGTGGACATCTGCTGCATGCCGCTGGTTCCGGCCCCGCCACCGGGCGCGTTCCTCGATGCATTTGGCGCCCACGGTGCCGGGAGCGCGCCGGGAGGAGGAGGAGGAGGAGGAGGAGGAGGAGGAGGAGGAGGAGGAGGAGTCAAGCTAGCCAGCTCGAGCGAGTCAAGCATGGCATGCCCATTCCCACCCGCCCTCCCACGACAGAAGAAGCAGTGCCGGCGCAACCTGGGACCGAAGTCAGATCGGCAAAGTGGTTTGCCACAGCTGATGCAGCCGCACTGGTGCTCACCGATGGGAAATTCCTGGCGCGTCTCAAAGACTGCGCTGGCATTTCAGCACGAGCCGAGGAGGTCTCAGGAAGCCTCAGGAGGCCCCAGGAGGCTGCAGGAGGCCCTAGGAGGGTGCACGAAGCACTAGCGAACCCCAGGAAGCCCCAAGAGGCTTCGGGAGGGCCCAGGAAGCCCCAGGAGGTTCAGGAGGCCCCAGGAAGCCCCCGGAGGTGTCAGGAAGCCCCGGGGACTCCCAGGAACCCCCAGGATGCTTCAGGAGGCCCCAGGAGGATCCACGAGGCCCTGTGGAAACCCAGGATGCTCCAGGAGACCCTGGGAGGCCCCCGGGGGCCCTAGGCGTTCGACGAATTGACGAGCGAAAAATGTGCGCCGAACCTTCGCAGGAGTGCAACTTTCAGAAAACATGCGCGCGGCGCCGAAGCGGGAGCGACATTTTGCCCTGTCGCGCGCGCGATGTGCACCGCGCCCCATTTTTGCCACGCATTTCGCAAAGCCGACGACAAGAAAATCGACTTTGTCTTTGTCTGACTTTGTCCTCGACTCGTTGAGAAGACACATGTCGACTTTGTATTAGGTTTTGATAGGTAGGATGGCCGCTCCCGCATGGGGTTGCCCCAGACGTCCGCGTGCGATGTGCGCCGCGTCCTACTCTTGCTAAGCATGTCGCATCGTCGATGACAAGAAAGGCCATGTCGAGAGGAACGAATGAGACTTTTTATTTTTTCAGTCAGGATGGGAGGGCCCGGATTGACGTCCGCGCGCGATGTGCGCCCGTCCAGTTTTTCCCACGCATTTCGCATCGTCGACGACAAGACTCGCCATGCTGAGAGAAAGAAACAATGAGTTTGCATTATTTTGTTTATTGTTAGGATGGGAGGGCCCGGATTGACGGCCGCGCACGATGTCTGCCGCGTCCTACTCTTGCTAAGCATGCCGCATCGACGATGACCAGAATGGCCATGTCGAGAGAAAACACGACGATGTTGTATTGATTCTTGTCAGTTAGGACGGGAGGGCCCAGATTGACGGCCGCGCGCGATGTGCGCCGCGTCCTTTAATTATCACGCTGTTCGTTTCGTCGACGACAAGGCAGGCCATGTTGAGAGAAAACGCGACGACGTTGTATCGAGGCTGCTTACCGTTAGGATGTAAGGGCCCGGATGGGACCGCTATCGGCCGGCCAGAGGGGGAATAAAGATCGGCGGATGAGGGGGAGGGGGAGGGGGAGGAGGATCATCTGCTTCCCCCTTCATGAGCCCTCTCTTTCGTCCGACTTCGATCGCCGCCGCTGCCGCCGCCGGTGGTCGTTCCCTGAGAGTTTGGCGTCGCAATTCTTGCACTCCGGGCGACGTCGTCCCGGTTCGGGCCCCACGCCCCCACGGATATACCCGGCCCAAGGAAGTTGGAAAGGCCCCAGTTTGAGGGTTTAGGGATGTTAAGGGTCTAGGGTCCGCAAATCCAGGGTTCGCTAACGACCGAAACTTTCCGAAATTATCCGAAAACCCTCCCCAAAGGTTCCTGGGAGGCTTTTCAGAGGGTCCTCGGCGCTGGTTTCAGAAGGGTTTTGGTCGCTTCAGTGGGAAGTTGTCTTTACCGAACCCTGGGCCTTCTAGTCTAGAGCCCTGGTCGCCGTCGCTGCGCGCCGTCGCCGCCGCCGCTGGTGGTCATTAGCGTTTTGCCAGAGGTGCCTTCGGCCCACAGGTTCGCCATGCAGCAGACCGCTCTTGAGGGAAACGGGTCATAAGGCTTTTCGTTGATGTCTGACCCCATGGCCCTTCCTTGGGCCACAAGATTTTCAATGTCGGCGGTCCGCGCGGGTTTTTCTGGAACGGCGTTGATGATGCCCCGCTGGCGGCGCCTCCGACGCCGTCCTTGGCAAGATCCGCGCGCCAGGGATGGGGGCCCCAAACGGTGCGGTGACCAGCCCGTGTGGTGAGTCAGTGGGGATTCGGGGTGACCGCATCGTTTTGGAACGTGGGTCGTTATCCGAGGATGTCTCGGGCGACTGGGGCCTTCGGGGTCGCAGATCAATGCTGTGCAATTCCTTGCGATGAGGTCTGTGGGGCTGTCCAGATCACCGCACACTGTGGCACCGCCCCGTTTTGGAACGCCCAATGCGGGTGCATCGCCGATCCAAGACATCTGGGCGGACCTTCCAGCAGTTTCTGTTGATGCCGAAGTTATTATTATTACTATTATTATTATTTATTATCATTATCATTATTATCATTATTATCAGTATTAGCATTATCATTATTATTATTACTATTATTATTATTCTTATTATTATTATGATTATTATTATTCTTATAATTTGAACGAGGTTACCGAAGGCGGCCCCAGCTCTTCCCGAGATGTCCAGATGGCTCCCAGAGCATTCCTCACGAGGCCCAGAGGGCCCCCAAGGGGGTCCAGAGCGGCCGAAGCCGCGGGAGCACCGTTGCCACTGCCATTTCTGGCAACCTCCGAGTTGTGGCCGTCATCGTCCGTCGTCGCCTCAGTTGCAGTCGCTGTCGCTGTAGTCGTCTCCGCCTAGGAAGCGTTCGTAGCCGCAGTCGCAGTCGTCCCCGGCGTCGTCGCCGTCGTCGTAGCCGTAGTAGTCAGCGCCGCCGCCGTCGTCGTTGCCGCAGTCGGCGTCGTCGTCGTCGTCCTCGTCGCCGTGGTGTCGTCAAAGCCGGCGTCGCCGCCGCCGTCGGCTTCATTGTGGTCGTCAAGGATATGTCTGCTGGCACCTGTTGTCAAAAGCTTACGCGTTTTATAAACTTGCCAGAGGATCCCGAGCAGGAGTCTGGAAAGTGGATTTTGGCCGTCGTCGTCGTCGTCGTCGCCGCCGTCGTCATCGCTATTGGCGCCGCCGTCACCTATGTCCTCCTGCCACTCCTTCTCTGGGGTTGTGGACGCTAAGTCGATGTTGTGGCTCTTGAGTTTGGGGTTGGCCTTGGCATGGATATGAAAGATCTGTCCGAAACCAGCGGAAGTATGTAGAGCCAGCTGCTGTAGTTCTTTTCTTTGCCCCCCTCTCTGTTCCGCCTCCATAGTTTTAGAGGGGCTCCACGGCATGACATGTGCAGGGACTCGAACACAGGATGCTCCCCGATGAGTTGCATGCTGGTCGAGTGCACTCGCGAAGTACCAATTCGCGCGACACCTATGCCTGTCCCCACCGGGTACAAGACGTCGGCCCCGTCGTACTGCCCCGATGTTGTTCTGCAATCGTTGTGGTGCCTTCTCGACCACTGGTGTCATTGAGTTGAAGAGCGAGTGAGTCGGGCACTCAGTGAGTAGTGCCACCCAACAGTGCCTCAGCCATACATGAAAGAAGGCAACCACCTTCGCAGCGGGAGGCTCCTTGGCGCTGGCAGACCTGTCGACCAGGCAGTCTTGTTGTTTGGCTTCCCCGAGGTGCATGATGAGCTGTTGAACTTTGGCTCGGCCAGTCGATTCCGGTCGATGCTCTGACTGATGTTTCCCTATGGTGTTGCAAGCATTCCAGCACTTGATAATACGACATCAGGGCCCACGGAGTCGAACTATGCTGGGACTTCGCCTGGATCATCTTGGTGCGAGGCCGAAGGAGTGCGTACACGAGCACGTGCCGAAATACGTGGCGCGTTGGATTGTGGTTGACGTGCTGGGAGCTGACCTATTTCCTGCTTGCCGTCCGCCAGGCTACCCGTGACAGCAGCGCGGGCGCTCTGCGCGCGCCCGGGCCTCATCTCTCCGACCAACCTGCTCGAGGCCACTCCGCCGACTTGAGCAGAGGCGCGGCCCGTACCCGAGTCTGGAGCACAAGCCGACCGCAGGGCAGGGGCGCGGCGCTACTTGGCAGCCCTCGGCGCTCCGCGAATCCCCGCCAGGCGATGTCTCCAGACAGGCGGCGTCTCTGGGCGCTGTCTCGGGGCGAGGTCTTCGCCATTCGGAGTTCGTGTCCGGGCGATGTCTCTGGAGAAGGAGGGCCGAGAAGCACAGGACGACGCAGAGACGCCAGCGGCAGTGGACCCGGAGACCTGGAGGGGCTGCTAGGGGGCCTCCTGGGCGCTTTTGAGCTCTCTCGGTCAGGGCACTTCTTAGGGGCACAGAAAGTGGCATAAACACAAAAACTCGGAGGTCTGCGCGGATTTCTCGGATCGGTGCTGGACCCCCTGCTTGGCGCGCGGAGCGCGCCAGGGGCGGCGCCGGAGGTGCCGCCAGTGGGGTCCAGCGCGGACCTCCGAGTTTTTATGTTTATGCCACTTTTTGTTCCCCTACTTCTGGAGGTCTTCCTCGCCCTCTGCGGGCCGTCTCTGTCAGTCGTCTGTGCTGGTGGTCGCCTCGTGCCCGGACGTGCCAGCGCTGCCGTGCACGCGGCGGCGCGCCCAGCGCTTCCGTCCTGTCGTCTCGCCTCGGAGGGAGAGGAGCTACACCACCACCACCACCATCAGGAGGGGAAAAAACACAGACACCATTAATCGTCGATTTCCCAAAAATGTAGGAGAATCTGGGAATTGGGCGGGAAGACAAAACCCAGAAAATGTGTGAAAACATGGGGAATGTTTTTATTTGTGTGTATTTATTTGTGTGTCCCAGGGCCCCTTCACACCAGGTGGGCCCATTCCCACAGAGGAGGCCCGGGATCCGTGATGCCTCCCCGAGCTGGGGATTGGGGGGCGGTCTCGAGCCAGGAGGGGGGGGGGACCACACCACCATGGGGAATACTTCTGCTGTGCATCTGGTGTGGGGGCCTTTCGGGCCTTCTCAGAGCTATTCCAGAAGCTATCGGTCAAAAAGGGGTGGTCCATTTGATTCGGGCCCCACCTTGGAGCCAAACAAGAACACATCTCCGAGCCTCTTGGGACGCTTTGAGGGGTTGAATATGATGGTTGCTTCAGCGCCGCGCACTTCCAGCTTCAAAAGTTCCAGCAGCGACATGGATGGAGGGCGGTGTGTGTTGAACATGTTGTTTTCGCCATCGCGCCGCGCGCTCTCGTTTCAAACGTGTCCAGCATTTCGTGGAGAGCCAGGAGGAGGAAGAGGAGGAGGAGGAGGAGGAGGAGACGGAGGAGGAGGAGGAGGAGGAGGAGGAGGGAGAAGAAGAAGAAGAAGAGGAGGAGGAGGAGGAGGAAGA
>CAUYUJ010014895.1:0-5000 GCA_963575745.1 Prorocentrum cordatum
CTCTCCCTCGCTCTCTCCCGCTCTCTCTCTCTCTCTCTGCTCTCTCTCTCTCTCGTCTCTCTCTCTCTCTCTCTCTCTCTCTCTCTCTCTCTCTCTATCTAGTCTCGGCTCGAGAGTGCCCAGCACTCAGACCGCAGCCGCGACGCGAAGCGCCCCGCCTCGGAGCCAGACTCCCAGGCCTCGCGAGACCGGAGGGGTCCCACCAGGACCCTACTGATTCGCGTCACCTCTCCTCAGTGCGACCGCCGCCATGGCCCCCCTGTCTGTGCCAGGCCGCCACCGCACCTTCACGTCTCACCATGCTGTACTACCTGAGCTACCTGGCCATGTTACTGTGCACAGGCACCAGGACCTTGTCTTCCGCGTGCCCGTCCTGCACGGGCGCGACCTCCCAGTACCACCTGGACACGCCCCACACGTGCCGCGTGCGGATCTTCACGAAGATCTGCGTATACTTGGGCATGACGTGTTTCACCTGCGCGCCGAGCTGCGCGCCTACCGAGCCGACCTCCGCGCTCACCTACCAGGCACCGACGCCAACGCAGACGACTCCGTCCAGCACCTGCACACCTCGGCACGGCCAGGTATCCAGGGGGGGGTCGGGCCCCCGACTGCGGAGGGTGACGGTGCTGAGTGCGGTCGGGCTGTTCCCACGCCTGCCGTCGTCGCGCCGTGCGTGACAAGCAGTCGGCCCCCAACCTCCCCCCGAGAGCGCTCCCGCGGCAACGTAGGCACCGCTCTCATCTTCATCGGCATTATCTTGCTGAACTTTGGGCACGGCCGTGGCTCCACCTTCAGCATCGTTCTCGGCGCCGTCGGTCCGCAGACAGCATTGACGCCAGCTCTGACGACGGTACTGCAGTCAGCATCGACGCCAGAGAGTGGTACGAATTCGGCACCACCCTCGCCCCCTCCCTCACCCCGCCCCGCAGGAGGAGGAGGAGACGATGACGACCACGACGACCTTGACGACTCATTACCGGCGCCGGCGCCGAGGTCAGCACCGACGCTCCCACCGACGGCAGTCGCCGATCTATCGATGACGCATGCATATACGACCACAGGTTCGCTGACCCCGACGGCAGCATTGACGGCGGCGAGGACGGCTCCGACGGCAGCACCGCTAGCATCACAGACTCCGACGGCGGCATCGATAGCACCGCCGGCTCCGATGGTAGCATCGACGGCAGCGACGCCACCACTGCCAGCGGCGGCTCCGACGTCAGCATCGACGGCAGCGACGCCAGTATTGCCAGCGACATCTCCGACGGCCGCAAGGGACGTCAGTACCACAATCAGCCACTCCCGCGCTACCTGTATGGCCACTCGCTCGGCGGCGCCTTCAGGCCCGCCGAAGCCTGGTGACCTACAGACCTCTCCTCGGCATCATCGTCCTTCAGAGTTGCAGCCAGCTTTGACGCCAGCTCCGACGTCCGTATCGAGGCCAGCACCGACGCCAGCCCCTACGACAGCACCGCCAGCGTCAACACCCATGCCTGCGCCTACGCCGGTACCTACGCCAGAGTTGCAGGCCGCATCGACGCCAGCTCCGGCGTCTCCATCGAAACCAGCACCGATGACAGCTCCTATGCCAGCACCGCCAGCGGCACCAACCACTATTTATCCCACCCCGCCGACGACCCTGGGTGTCCCTAGGCTAGCACCGCCGACCACCGCATCCATTGAGGCGCCCACGTCCACATCAACGACAGCACCGACGGCCGCATCGAGGCCAGCCTCGATGAGTCCTCAGCCAGTCACTGCTCTGACGCCTCGTCCATGGCCGCGGGCGGGAGTGCAGCCTTCAGGCGCACTCTCCGCTAGCGGGGCCGCCATGTCATGTCATGCCACGTCCGCCTCGTCGCCCGTATCGTCTGTGTCGCTATCTGCGCCGACGACTACATCGACGCCACCACGGACGGCAGCTGGGACGTCCGCATCGGCAGCGACAGCTTTCGGGCGACCGCCTTCGACGTCAGCAGTGGCAGACTCGCCGGCGGCGGCACCAACGTTGCCACCCACGGTGGCATCTACGGCAGCTCCCCAAACGGCCTCCGCAGCGGTATCCACGGTAGCACTCATGACTGCATCCACGGTGGCATACACGGCCATGGCTCCCGCGCCCACGTCCGCACCGACGCCAGCATTGACGACAGGATCGGCCTCAGTATCGTCGGCACCGACAGCGGCATTGACGACGAGATCGACACCATCAGGCACACCCACGGCTATTGGGGCCGCCATACCACGCCGTATCTTGTCCACCACGTCGACACCTACGCCTGCGCCACGGCCCGCATCGACCCCAACAGCGACGTCTGCACCGACGACCGCATCGACGCCAGCCTCGACGAGCCCTCAACCATTCACTGTCCTGACGCCTCGTTTAGGGCCGCTGGCGCGGGTGCCGTTAGGCGCACCCTACGCTAGTGGGACCGCCATGTCATGTCAGGACACGCCTGCCTCGTCGATTTTTTCGTCTGCGGCACTGTCTGCATCGACGACAACATTGACGACTACGCCGGTACCCACACCAGAGTTGCAGCCAGCATTTACGCCAACTCCGCCGTCTGCATCGACGCTCGCATCCATGGCAGCATCGCCCATAGCTTTGACACCAGCACTGCCAGCGGCAGCTCCCACGCCCACGCCTACGCGGGCACCAACGTTGACACCAGCACCAACACCGGCACCGAGCGCAGCCGAGACGTCATCGCCGACGACTGCTCTCACGCCAACCCTGCCAGATCCAGCACGCCCTGAGTCGTCCGCGGCGGCGCCAAAGGAGGCACCCGCGTCGGCCTACACGGCAGCGTTCGTGGAGCGTGTGTGGTTGGAGGTCATCGAGTGGTACAACGTGGTGTCACCGTCCACGTGGGCCACCTTGTGCGCCACGTACGCCATGTACTACTTCTTCATCGGCTTCCGCGACGAGTGGCGGCGACGGAGCGCAGCTACAGCGCGGCGCCGACGCCGACAGTGCGGCGGCGACGTCGACCGCAGACGCCCTCTAGGCCACCAGACGGCCGCCCAGGGCCGCCCTGGCACCAGCCCCCACACTGCCTCGAGCCTCGAGCCGACCTCCCTGCCAAAACCTGGGAGCACGCCAGCGGGGGCGGCTCCAGCCCCCCCGCATGGCACCACGCCTGCCATTCCTGTCATCGGCCCCCACACGGCCTCAAGCCTTGAGTCGACCCTCCCGCCAAAACCTGGTGGCACGCCAGCGGGGGCGGCTTCAGCCCCCCCGCATGGCACTACGCCTGCCATTTCTGTCATCGGTCCCCACGCTGCCTCGAGCCCAGGGGTGACCTCCCCGCCAAAACCTGGTAGCATGGCAGCTGGGCCAGCCTCGGCCGTCTCACATGCTCACACGCCTGCCCTGGAACCTGGCTCCCTCGCAACCTCGCGTGTTAGCACTAGCACTCCCAGCACTAGCACTGTGACTGTACGGGAGCACCTCGAGCGCTACCTCGGACCACAACCAGCCACCATCGGTTACCTCCGAGCCGTCAACCGTCGCTCGGCAGCTCGGATTCCACCGCGGCTCCACGCTGGCACCGAGGTTATCGTACAAGGCCAGGTCCACAACCCCATCAACGGCCTCCGAGGCATCGTACGAGGGCCGTCCAGGGAGTACCCAGGCCTCTGGACCGTCACGCTGCCTACTGGTGACACTGCCCACCTCCGCGGTTCCAGTTTGACCGTCCCAGCACCTCCGCTGCGTGCCGAGGTGCTGCCCACCAGTACAGGCATACTCACGAGGGCGCCAATCCAGGCCCCCCAGCCTGCCCCCGCAGCGTACACAAGTTGCAGCAGTCTGGCGGCACGGCGTCCTGACGACACAGCGGCGGCACCCTGCAAGTCGGCCTCGCTGCCTGCCGCCAGCAGCCGCGATCAGACGGACAACACGGCTGGCCACGACGAAGGCCTCGGTGGCTCACGCGATGACGGTGACGACGACGGCCTCTTCCTCGGGGTACAGGTCGAGATCACCGCACCGACCAGCCCTCTGCGTGGATACATCGGCACAACCATCGACTTGTCTGGCGACCGCGTCGTGGTCCAGTTCACCGGCGGTCTCACCGTCGGTTGGAGCCGCTCCGATGTGACTCGCGTTCGCAAAGACCCAGGGCTTCAGCTGTCAAGCAGCACGCAGAAACTGATGCGGCGCCTCGACCAGTCGCCGCGCCCCTTCCCCGGGACTGCCCTGGAGCCCCTCCATGACATCCCAGAGGAGCCTGTCCCTGCTGACCTCCCGCCTGCCCCCTGGACGGAAATGTCTGTGGAAAAGACAAGTGCCTGTTGTTCACACCTGCTACACATGCGTAAAATCACTCACTCTGACTCTATTCTGTTATGTCAGAAACAAGGATGCCGCCACACAGTGTCTCAGCCTGATGTGTCAGAAACAAGGATGCCGCCACACAGTGTCTCTCCCCTGCCGACGGCCGCAAGAGACGTCAGTACCACAATCAGCCACTCCCGCGCTACCTGTATGGCCACTCGCTCGGCGGCGCCTTCAGGCCCGCCGAAGCCTGGTGACCTACAGACCTCTCCTCGGCATCATCGTCTCTCAGAGTTGCAGCCAGCTTTGACGCCAGCTCCGACGTCCGTATCGAGGCCAGCACCGACGCCAGCCCCTACGACAGCACCGCCAGCGTCAACACCCAGGCCTGCGCCTACGCCGGTACCTACGCCAGAGTTTCAGGCCGCATCGACGCCAGTTCCGGCGTCTCCATCGAAACCAGCACCGATGACAGCTCCTATGCCAGCACCCCCAGCGGCACAAACCACAAATTATCCCACCCCGCCGATGACCCTGGATGTCCCTAGGCTAGCACCGCCGACCACCGCATCCATTGAGGCGCCCACGTCCACATCAACGACAGCACCGACGGCCGCATCGAGGCCAGCCTCGATGAGTCCTCAGCCAGTCACTGCTCTGACGCCTCGTCCATGGCCGCGGGCGGGAGTGCAGCCTTCAGGCGCACTCTCCGCTA